>JADIIY010000011.1:0-200731 GCA_027604245.1 Boothiomyces sp. JEL0838
GTATGTCAATGCGGTAACATGAGGAGGCAAATTAGTTCAAAATTCAATTATGAATAGAGAGGCGGTGATTTTCTTCTTGTTGCGGTTCGTTTTTAGTATTAAATTCGTTAGACACCATCCTTCAGATAGCTTATTTTTTTTTGAAAAATCAGCAAAAAATGAATATCAAACATATCCCAGTCCTGCTTTCAGAATCACTCTCATTCCTAAACAAAACTAAAAACCAAGTGTTTGTTGATTGCACCTTTGGCCAAGGCGGTTACACTTCTGCATTGCTGGATAATTTTGATTGTAAAGTCATTGCGATAGATAAAGACCCTTTGGCAATCAAACGAATGATGGAACTGAAACTAAAGTACAATGAAAGATTGATTCCGGTTCATGGCCATTTTGGAGATTTACACAAACATGTTCAAGATAAAGTTGATGGAATATTATATGATATTGGAGTATCTTCTAACCAATTGGATGATCCTATCCGTGGGTTTTCGCATTGGAGAACAGGGCCTTTGGATATGCGAATGCATAATTACTCACCCAACGATAATTCCATAATCAATTCATTTGATCCAGCTATAGACAGCAGTATTACGGCAGAAGCAATCATAAACAATTACTCGCATGATAAACTATCAGAAATATTTATACAGTATGGAGAAGAACGATTGGGAAAGAAAATTGCATCGAGGATTATCAAGTATAGGGAAACCAAAATGATTGAATCAACGACTGAACTTGCTGATTTAGTAATGGATGTTAAAGGGAGATATTGGAAAGGAAGTCACCCAGCAACAAAGACTTTTCAAGCACTTCGAATATACATTAACGATGAACTAAACCAGCTGCAAAACTCTTTGTTGGCTACTGAAAAACTGCTCAAGCCTGGTGGTGTGGTTACCATAGTGTCCTTCCACCAGTTAGAGGACAGGCTTGTTAAAAGGTTCTTTTTAAACTGCATAAATAGCAAACCAATGACGATGGATGATTACAGCAAATCAAAAGGTTACTATAGAATAAGGAGACAAGTAAACAGACTAAAAGAAGAGGAGTATTACAGAGAGCCAATAGTAAATAATAAGGGAAGCTTTGAAAAACTAACTAAACGCGTTGGTAAGTATTATTAACCTAGTTGTTCCTAGTCAAGAAGAAATCGAGAACAACAAACGAAGTAGAAGTGCCAAGTTGAGAGCATACAGGAGAACCGAAGCGCCACCAATAAATTAGAATTCCTTAAAGAATAAAATACCAAGTATCTTTCCATGCGGATATTTTAATGAACACGTTTGGATCAATTGAACCTAAAATAAAGTACTGTTGACGCGGAACTGAAAACCATGTGATACAATTTCTAGTGATGTAAGCGGCTATGCTGCTCTCAAACGATATATCTGTTGTAAAATATAAAAATAGATTTTGCATAAGACACACGTTGGGCGGTTTCCCCCAGTTCTAAACTATCCATTTTAAGGTGAGAATATTGCATCTCTAGGCGGTAATGTTTATCATCTGCTCGCGTGACAAAATATCTATAATCTTGATGCAGTCAGAACGCGCTTACCAAATGCTTCTAATATTGATTCTGCCTGTACAGGCATTGAACAGTACGAGTTATGGCATAGGCGGTGGGTTTGCATTATACAGCAAACCGGAAATGTACATCTATGCTACTGAAAAAGCGCAGAATAACATGCTGCAGCAAGATACCGATATAGATAATTATGCCTGGTACCATGGTGGGATGAAAGATACTACCTGGAGCGATAAAATTACTAATGGCAATGGCCAAGGGTCTCTAACTGTTGAAATATGGGCAAAATCTGTGTCTCCTGACAAGATGGGCAGTGCTAGTAAAAGCTGTTGCTGGGGATTTCTAGGCTCTACTACCTTTGTAGATGGATTCAGTACAAACTATTTTGCATTTGGTTTGTACAACAACTATGGTCTTGACTTGACTACCACTGGGTTTAATGGAAGCGCGCCATCAGTATGTACGCTAACAAACGGCGATTTGACTGCTCCTAATCTATACAATACTTTTTACGATGGTAACTGGCATCACTATGCCGCATCCTACAACTCTTCTACTGGCTTGAAAACAATTTACGTTGATGGTAATGTGTACAAAGTTACAAACTGTACCCCTAGTGCTGGGCCCCTACTTATTCAAGGAGGAAATCTTATTCTAGGAAAAGCGATTTATCCAGGTGTGTTTGAAGGTTGGTACGATGAAGTCAGAATATGGAGTGTTGAACGAACTCGGCAACAAATTCAACAGCACATGTATGCTCCCTTGGTTCCGCAAAATGAACCAAATCTTGTAAGTTACTTGAATTTTGATAATCCTGATTCTCAAAAGCAGGTGTTTCCAGACTCCAAAGGCGTGTTTGATATTTCTATTGGCATTCCTTTTACAGCCAGTGATACAGACTCTAAATACAGAGAGAGGCTCGCACCTATAGTTGATATTTCTGACGCACCCATTCAATCTGTTTTTGTTGGTGTAAAAGTCAATCGTGGTATCCCGGCAAGCATGTACCTTGGTGGACAAACATGTGCCAAAGAAAACATTGACAATACTCAAACCGGCACAATTCTAACTCTAGACCAAACCATACCTGGTGTTACTTTATGGAATGGAAATACTCAAGTTGTAGTGGGCTCTGTAGTGCCATTATGTTTACCGCTGAGTGTTGAAACAACCGCGACTGGTATTTCAAAGAAAGACTATTTTCAAGGTACCTTTAGCGTTCAAGGTGTTGCAGGTGTCAGCTCTGGTTCTTTCCAAATAGAGGCAGCAGTTGTGGCAAAAACCTCTCCTGGACCAGCTGGAAACATGCTGTTTTGCGATGGCAATTACGATTACTTGTTTGCTCCGAAATGGAATGCTGCCAAAGTAGGGATAACTGGTCCCTATACAGTTTCTGCATGGATCTATCACCTGTCAAACAGCGTCGAAGGTGTAATCTATTCTTTGGGGAATCAAGAAGTTTCTTTTCAAAATTCCTGGTGTCGGGGATTGAACAACAACTTGAACTTTGCCAACAGCTTTTTCTGTAATGGAAGATACTCTATCTGGGTTCCGAACGGACAGGCATCTACTGTAATTCCTTCCTAACCTAGTTAATTGGCTACTCCAACTGGGATCAACTATCAAATAACGGAAGCTTTACCATTGATGCATTTGCAAAATACGGAGTCTGGTACCATGTTGCGATGGTGGATGACTTGTCTACATTGAAGCTTTACATTGACGGTGATTTGGTAGTGTCGGTTCCAGCTTTCGGAGGATATCAAACAAACTTTAACAATATCAATGGATTGTGGTTATGTCACTGGCCATTCTGGGGCGAAGGAATGCATGCATTCAAGGGCTTTATGGATGAGTTTAGGATTTACAACACGTCAATCAGTCAAACTCAAATCCGAAACAGCATGAACAGAGCTATCAAAGATGCTAGCCAAGAAGCAAATTTGGTTACTTACTACAACTTTGATACTATATATACAGTTAAAGGAGAAGGAAATGATACCATTGTAGTAACTCCAGACTCTGGTCCTTTCCACAATGATATTCAGTTTAGCGCATGTGTCCCTAACGCACCACCTTTCTGTGAAACTACGGCTGGTAATGATTGCATAGCGTACAAGTACCCAGATGTTCCTTGTTACGTCGTGCCAGGGCAGCAATCTGTATTAAAAGCCTCCAACCCGCAAATATTAGTTTCTTCAGCTCCAGTTGGGGGATACCATACTAATCAAACCGCCATCACTTACTCTTCTCAGGCAAATATTACAATTACATTGTATGGCACGAGCAACATGTTTGATCCAACACTCTACGCCATCCTAGATTTGACTTCTTTCAACTCTTTGTCCGGTAATCTTTATGATACTAGTGGAAACCAATTGGTAAATGGATCACGAATTTATTTTGCAAGAGGGTATCAGTCGACAAAGGTAGTTTTCCAACCTCTAGTTCCACAAGCTGGGTATGGAGCCAACAAGTTCTCCTACTCTGTTTCCAACGGCTTGTACACATCCCAAAATACAGAAATATCTATTGATATCTACTGTCCCCCTGCGCAATACTTGAATCCAACATCAAATACTTGTACTGCTTGTCCTTCTGGAACGATTTCTCTAGTTCCCAGCATGAACTCTACTTGTACATCTCTATCCAATCCTTATGGTGTAGGAATCTCAGCAACTGTTGCAATTGGGATTGTATTCCAATTTACGGTTCTGGCTGTATTGATATTGTACAGAAACGGAAAGATTATTCGATCGTCTGATGTGTTCCTTACCAGTTTGATTGTTCTAGGATACATTATTTTACACATTTATACGGCGTTCCTCCCATTGGTTGCAAACAATACAATCTGTATGATCAAACCCATTCTACTAGTGGAGGCTTTAACGTTGATTGTCGCTGCAGGTTTAATCAAGCACTACAGGCTGTATGAAATCTTTTTCGTAAACAGTTTCCAAATTGGTAAAGTCACTCCGCAGTATATTCTGTACATGATTATTGGTGTCGCTTTAGTGTTGCCAGCGGTTGTTTTTATTGTTTGGTCTCAGGTAGCAGCACCCACAGCGGTTCTTGTACAAATGAATTCTGGATCGCACTATATTGGCTGTTTTAGTGCTGGGGGCACAGGCAGCTACGACTCTATTTTCGAGTCAGTGTTGTCTGTATATCTTATTTTGATAGCCTTTGTCTCACTTTATCTTTGCTACTCTCTTAAAGACACTGCTCCTGCATTTATTGACTTTGACGGCACTTTGAAATCCATCTATCAAGCTCTAGCATTGTTTGTTCTTATCATCTTACTCCAAGGATTTATTGATGACAAGTTTGCAGTTGATTTTGTACAAGGTCTGTTGTTGAATCTCTTTACAATCTATATTTCAGTCATTACTACCGGAAAGATACTCTACCGTCAATTCATTGAGAATCAAGAAAGCGGATCTAAAGGAGGAAGCTCAAAAACAGGTGGTTCTAAAAGTTCAAGGACATCCAAAGTTGCAGCATCAGCAATGGAAAGTCAAAATGGACCCGCTGTAGTACCACAAAGAGCCCCGACAGTATTTATCGCTGAAGATGAAGCCGCAACTGCCTCGGACCAAGTGGTAATCACTGTGGATGGCATCCAATTGATCAATGTATATGTAAAAATGTCAGGCAAAGGTCTCTCAGTCTGGGAAATAGCTTCAATATACATATTCCCAGGATCAAAGTTGGCGTTTATTCGTAAATTCAGAAAAGACCAGGCAATCATGACCACATTTAATATAAAGAGCGCAGAAAAGATTGACGAACCTGAAACTGAACGTGATCAGGGCAAGTTTATGATTTACAGTCTTATTCAAGAGGAAAAGAAAGGCGAGACTATTGGCCATCAAACTCAAAAGGAGGTCGGAATTACTATTCGGTTCAAAGATGAAGCTTCCAGAGACAAGTGCCTAACAGCCTTTGCCAACTATAAATCTCCTTCAAATAAAAATTTATAAAGGGTAGCACGTTTGGTTTAAATCTAATGTTGCTTTAGTGAAATCCAACAAATGATGATTTGAAATCACTTTATTTAACGCAGATTGCGAAAATCAGTGAAGTAAACATAATTGAGAGTGATATCCGTAGCCGCAGCTGAACAACGATGCAGATAAATATCATTGACAAGATACTACAATGTATCAGCAGTCCGTAAGGGCTTGTCCAAACAGGTCCGAACGGCCGTAACCCAAATAGTATTGAAATGGATCTGAGTGTATTCAAAAAGTAAAATGTCAAGTGATTGTATATCAGTGCAAGCGGGTATGGAAGATAGTAAATTGTCAATGACTTCATTGCGGTTCTGCTTAGAGTAGGAGAGGGTAGAAGCAGTATATACCTTGGCGGCTTGTACATTTTTTATTGGCACGTTCTTGGCACAATCTTTTTTTTTATAGTTCCACGTTCATTGTCCTGTCAACATATGAGTCAGCGAAAAGCTCAAATCATATCACGACAAGGTGATGCATATAAACACATCTCGTGATTCGCAAAGAGTCAGCGGTGACCGTGAGTAGCAATATCTGGAAAATCCCGCTTTCCTCAATACCAAATCTGGATATTGTAGGATAATTCCTATGGTAATTTAATCCAATTTATTGAACACAAAGAGACACACTATAACCAGCGGAATAAATACAGACATTCCCAGGTATTCCACATTGTTTTTCTTTGTTACAAATACAATCCTCTGATCTTCAAACACATCGAGGAATTCCTGAATCAAATGAAGCGGAATCCGTTTTTCTTTGAGCACCAGCTCCAGAGTATTTTGAAAATGGTCAAATTCGGTATCAGTCATCTTGCTGAATGGTTTTTGAATTTCTTTGGTTCTGATTAAAGAGTCGAAATATTGGAAAAGTAGCTTGTGCTGGATATGCGTTGCTTGCGATAACGATTCTGTTATTATTAAGAGGGCTGGCTCTCCTCCCAGCTTGTCATACAACATCTTTCTCAAAGAATTTTCCACTCATCAGTCAAGGTCAATTTTATAAAAATCAACAGCCAACCTGGAAGTGAATCCGTTTCCTGAATGGGATTGAGCATGCGGATGTATTTGGGTAGTTTGCCATTTAGATAGTGATTGGATCTATGTCGATCGAAACGCTGCTGTTTTCGAATAGACTGGATGACCAAAGATATTCCGATTGCAAAGATATCATGAACAATTCATTTACAATTTATTTGTTTTCTTTGATTTCAACCGTTGAAAGATTACCAAAACGATCATGACGAATAGAATCCCCGGTGATACTCCAATAACGATTGGCCAGTTGGTTGAACTCGAATTGGTCGAATCAGGAAATGTTACTGCCAAGAAACCACCAATTCCATGAAATTCGACACTGCCAATAGTCCTTATGCCAACGCTCAAATTTTGAGTTTCGAATTTATACTCGATTTGGAAGCATCAAGAGTTTATCGGCAGTACTTGTTAAATTGAATCCTTTGATTCCTGTAAATACATAGGATTGAATTCGTACCAATTTTCACTACCAATGATCCCTTGAATATCAGTACTTGAAATCATGTAGGGCCATAGAGATGTTTGTGATCCAAAAGTACCATTAAATTGCCCCATTAGATTAGTGACGTTATAGATTTCCAAGCTTGTCTTTATTTAGCGCTCCATGGCATAGTGCTACCATTCTCAGTTTGCATCAGCACAAATAGAATTACTAACTCAAAAAGACCTTCCTACATTCACCAGCACTACTTATAAACCACTTATTCTGTCTGGGTCAGCAAACTTTATAGAGAGGTTTCTGATTCAGTCGAGTCATAAGCTGTTTAAAAATAGAGAAAAAGTTTCCAGTCCATGATAGTATCTAAAGTAGACAACACAGACATTGAAATACTTGGACTGCCGTGGATCAAAGAGCATTTGGAAGAATGTAATGTGATGGCTTCCCATGTCTTCAACAACCTAATAAGCTGGTTTCTGATTAAAGGAGACAAAGTAGAAGGAGTAGTGATGCACGATCCAAACAGACAAACCGTAATACTGCCATATATTGACCCAATTGTTCTCCCAGAGTTGGTGAGCAAGATTGAAAACATCAAAGGAATCAATGGTGAAATCAAGACAGCGGAAGGCTTTGCGCAAGAGTATTGTCGACGGTATGGAATGAATTACAGTATCAAATCGCAACTACGTGTTTATGTCTTGGATAAACCAGAGTTCAATTTCTGTATCTATGATGGGCATTTGGTAGAAGATATTACAGATGAAATTGTAGATCAAGTCCTTGAACTGCGCCTTGCATTCAATAAAGAATTGGAATTACACTTTCCAATACAAAGCAAGGAAACAATGCGGGAGCTGCTAAATAACGAATTCTTTGCATGGATGGATACAGTTGATGGCAAGGAAAGGGTAGTGAGCATTGCTGCTTTGAGGAAAAATCCGACTGGCAACATGTACCGTGTTGGCTTTGTTTATACATTGAAATCAGTCCGAAAGAAAGGATACGCATCGTCAATCGTCTCAGTAACGACTCAAAAATGCTTTGATTTGGGCTGCACCAGTGTCTTGCTCTACGCTGACATGGCGAATCCTTCTTCCAACTCTGTTTATCAAAAGATTGGTTACAAGGAAAAAAGGCGGGCAATCAACATTGACCTCAATAAAGCTGATTGAAACTTTTTTGAAAAAAAATATGAACCGAGTAAGACTTGCACATATCCGACGAATTGTTCCGTTGGCTCGGTTACAGAGGCCAATCTATTCAAGCGCGCATTTGCGTAATGATTACCAGACTGGTTTGCACCACTTTAGAAACAAGGATTTTGAAAAAGCATTTGGGTTAATGGAAAAGGCAGCCCAATCTGGAAACAAGGATGCAGAATTCCATTTGGGGTACATGTATGATACCGCTAATGGTGTTGAACCGGATTATCAAAAAGCCTTTGAATGGTACTTGAAAGCCGCTGAAAAGAATCATTATGATGCAATGGGATTAATTGGATGGCTGTATTTCAATGGTAACGGCGTTGAGCAAGATTATCAGAAAGCTAAAGAGTGGTTTGTTAAAGGAGCAGAAGGGAATTCTGCCCATGCACAAGCTGGGCTGGGGTATTTTATACAAAACGGATATGATGGCGAACCAGACTACAAAAAGGCCTTTGAGCTGTATAGTAAAGCTGCAGAACAAGGAAATGATGTAGCCCAAGGATTACTTGCTGATTTATATTTTACGGGCAGGGGAGTTGAACAAAATAGTGATTTGGCATTTCAATGGGGTTTAAAATCTGCAGAAAAAGGTTATCGAGTAGGGCAATTGATGGTTGCCAGTTTATATCGCAGAGGCATTGGCACAGAGCAAAATTTGAAAGAAGCAGTCAAATGGTATACAAAAGCTGCAGAACAAGGCGAACCGGTCGCACAGTATAGTTTAGCCCTTAGTTATTTATATAGCGAAGGAGTGGATCAGGATGCGAATGAAGCATTCAAGTGGTTTGAAAAATCAGCCCACCAGGGTTACAAAGAATCCCAGTACTGGATAGGGTGGCAATATGCGAATGGTATTGGTGCTGATCAAGATTACAAGAAAGCTTTCGAGTGGTATTCACTTGCTGCCAGTCAGGGCCAGCAAAATGCGCAAAATAACTTGGGATGGCTTTATCTGGAAGGGAATGGCGTTGAAAAAGATTTAAAGAATGCCATATATTGGTTTGAACAAGCTGCTGAGCATGGATTGGATATTGCTCAGATTAACCTTGGGAATATTTACAGCGGTGGCGAATTCCAAAATCTAGCAAAAGCTTTTGAATGGTACAAGAAGGCTGCAGAGCAAGGAAATGTAGACTCTCAATTCTGGACTGGATTATCATACGAAGAAGGAACAGGGGTTAATCAAGATTTTACTAGAGCTTTTGAATGGTACACAAAAGCTGCAGAAAGTGGACACCCTGTCGCAGAATTCAAAATTGGAAATCTGTATTCCTTGGGAAAAGGTGTTGATCAAAGCAAAGACAAGGCTCTTGAATGGCTGTTGAAATCCGCCAATCATGGATACGACAAGGCTCAATACTTTATTGGGATGTATTATCAGTATAATGATTCTGACCAAAACAATTCTAAACAGGCTCATGACTGGGTCCTAAAAGCTGCCGAGCAAGGGAACAGCGATGCTCAGTATTCACTAGGTAGAATATATGATCATGGGTTTGGAGTAGAAAAGAATACTGACAAAGCAATCGAATGGTATGTAAAGTCTGCAGAACAGGGTAATGCTGATGCGCAAAATAATTTAGGGATGATTTACAGCAGAGAACCACAAGTTGACTACAAGAAATCATTGGAATGGCTAAACAAAGCAAGTGAACTAAACCACCCTGTAGCCCAATTCAACCTCGCAATCATGTCATTTGAAGGTAAAGGGGTACCAATAGATTACCCAAAAGCATTAGAGCTGTTCAACAAAACTGCAGATCAAATAATTGACGCGCAAGTGTATTTAGGAATCATGCATAATGAAGGCAGAGGAGTACCACAAAATTCTACCGAAGCTTTCAAATGGTTCAAAAAGGCTGCTGACAATGGTCATCCTAATGGCCAGTATATTCTTGGAATGCTTTATCTTAATGGTATTGGAACTGCCAAAGACGAATCAAAAGCGTTTGAAGTCATGAAAAAGTCAGCTGAACAAGGAAACCCTAAAGCCGCAATGATTCTATCAAACATGTACCGTACCGGTACTGGCGTTGCAGTAGATTTGAAGCTTGCAGATGAATGGTCATCCAAGGCAAAGACTGAAAGTGCTTAATTATCTACAATCTGTGAATATAATTCAGAATAAATGATTTTCGGCAATGTTTTTGTTGCTAAAATAATCTGATTGGAAGTGGTGGGTTAATACTAGCTTGTTTTCACGTATTATCGAAGAAAACAAATACTTGAGGTAAAAACTAATATTTATTCATACAAGAAAGTATCGCCCAAGTGATCTTGTAAAGCTAACCCAACTTTTTTCCATTTGTTGAAGAAATTCGATCGGAAATTATTATTGTCCACTGCTGACAATATCATCAGAGTAGATGGGGATCCTGGCGAATAAATCCGATAATTGTTTGGCATTTTGAGTGTGCTCTTCATTCAACTTCAATTGTAGCGCTTTTCAATGGAGTTGAGAGTTCAGTTTGCATTTTCATTTCCTAAATATTTGTTTAGTGTTTGTGCTCTGCGTTTTAGTGTAATTTCGTAAAATCCACACCTCTACAGCTAATATCAGCCGCTACAGTAATATCCACATCAGCTCCATCTTTTATCCTAGCTTTAGTTTTTGCAAAATCATCTGCTCGGTATTTTTCTTTGGTACATGAAAGGAAACCTTCCATTTAGGTATACCCATTATAAAGGCCAAACATGAATCGCACCAGTGCAACGATTACCAGAAATGATTTCGATATCGGTCTGTACAATTACAGCCTGAAACACTACACCAATGCCTTTATACACTTTGGCAAAGCAAGCACAAACGGGAATCCAGATGCCACATACAAACTAGGTTTCATGTACCATCATGGACTAGGGATTCCATCAGATTATGATAAAGCGATATCGTATTACTTGAAATCTAGCACTCCTGATTCAAAAGCAATGATTGGTTGGATGTATCTTGATGGACAAGGTGTGGAGCAAAATGATGAAAAAGCAATGGAATGGTTCATGAAAAGCAAGACATCATTGTATTCGATTACTGGGATTGGTTTCTTGCACTCAAAGCAACAAAAGTTTAGTGAGGCGATGGCATGTTATCTCAAAGCACCAAGCTGTTCTATAGCTCAAATGTTTATTGGTGATTTGTTTTACTACGGAAATGGTGTAAAGCAAGATTATATGGAAGCTTTGGATTGGTACTTGAAAGCGAGTGACGACGAACCAAAGGCACTGTACCGGATTGGTGAACTTTACTTGAATGGGAAAGGAGTCAACAAAGACTACACTATCGCCTATGAGTTGATGAAAAAGGCTGCCACTTTTGGAGTACTTGAAGCGCAATATAATCTTGGATTGCTCTATCATTCTGGTAATGGTACTTTTAAAGATCAAACTAAAGCATTTCAGTGGTTTATGATATCGTCAAAACATCCAATTTCTCAATTATATGTAGCCATGTATTACGAACACGGGATATTCAAAGGAAATGCTTTCGAATGGTACATGAAATCAGCAAACCAAGGAAATGCCAATGCCCAATATTGGATTGGAAAATACTTTAATACAGGAAAGGGTGGTATGTATGACTATGATGCGGCATATGATTGGTTCCTCAAAGCTGCTGTTCAAAATAATAGTCATGCACAATTGGATTTAGCATTGTTATACCATAATGGTAATGGTGTGGTGCAGGATTACCAGTTTGCTCTAGAATGGCTTCATAAAGCAGCAGCAAATGGTAATCCTGAAGCATATTCTTGGATAGGATACTATTATGAAAATGGATATTTAGTACAGAACTATGAACAAGCTATCGATTGGTATGTAAAAGGTTCAGAGCTGGGCAATTCTAATTGTCAAACTAGACTTGCCATCTTGTATAATGATGGCAAAGGAACCACTAAAAATTACAGGAAAGCGTTCAATTTGTTTGTTGGTGCTTCAAATCAGAAGAATCCTATTGCACTAGGATACTTGGGGTTGTATTATTTAGAAGGGAGACATGTACCTGTAGATGAGAAGAGAGGGTTAGAGTATATAGAGCAAGCCAAACTACTGGGATTTGAACTACCTGTGAAAACTATCAAGAACTCCAAGTGGAAGGATGTAAAAAAACTGTTACCGCTATTTAAAAGAAAATAAACATTTCGGTTTAGATATAAACATTTTCGCAATAATGATTTAGGACAAAGAACGCGTGGGATGATTGATTTGTTCAGAAAACAGTTGAATGACTTGCAGGCCGTAACTACATCCCTATTTATCATGAGATATTTTGCAATTTCATTATGATAGTGGCTAGTTCTCTTAAACGAATACCCGCTCGTTGTTCAAGTAGATAAAGAGGAATAGATTATTATTTGGACAAGGTATCCAACTATCCTTACCAATCTGGTTGTCTGATTTCACCATGTATCGATAATAAATAGCATATGCAACATAGTTTTGTGTTGGATTGCCCCAGTAATTAAGCACGGCTTTGTTGAATAATAGATATCATTGGTTATTCAAACACGACTGGTTACTCACTATTGGTTATTCGCAACGGAATTTCTTTGTTCAGATTAACAATCATAGATGCTTCGCCTTTGGGCTGATATCTTCTATGGTGATTTCATTTCTCGGGTGGCTTTGCAACTGAAGCATGAATCTTTGACCAAAATATTGCAATGACCTTGGAGAATCAATTCGCAGCTCTAACAATTGTAAACGTAATTAATACCAGGATCCTTTAATTGATAATCCAAACTACTTGTTGGGATTGGAGGAGCTGAAAAATGGCGAATACTCAAGTGCACTTGAGCATATCGGATTGGCAGCTGGAGATGGAGTGACAGAAGCAGAGTATTTACAAGGCGGATTGTATGAAAACGGGTATGGGACAAACAAAGATTTGGAAAATGCAATGAATTGGTACCTTAAAGCTGCAGAAAAGGGCCACAGAAAAGCAATAGGCAATCTAGGATTGTTATTTCACGACAAAAAGGATTATCCAAATGCCAAGCTTTGGTTCGACAAGGGAGTGGAGACAAAAGTTCCTGAAGCGCTGTATGGAATGGGTCTTTTGTATGAAGAAGGCGATTTTGTTGAAGAATCAGATACGAAGGCTTACGAGTATTATCTAAAAGCAGCAGAGCTTGGATATATGAAAGCCCAAGATAAGGTTGGATATTGTTATGAAAACGGACTGGTAGTTGAGCAAGATTATCTAAAGGCTTTTGAATGGTACCAGAAGGCTGCAGAACAAGGTTATGTTGACTCTGAGCTTTGTATTGCATCTTTCTATGAGCTAGGTAAAGGAGTTGAAGCAAATGTATCAAAAGCTTTAGAGTGT
Organism: Boothiomyces sp. JEL0838; assembly: GCA_027604245.1. Classification (NCBI taxonomy): domain Eukaryota; kingdom Fungi; phylum Chytridiomycota; class Chytridiomycetes; order Rhizophydiales; family Terramycetaceae; genus Boothiomyces; species Boothiomyces sp. JEL0838. The sequence goes on from JADIIY010000011.1 coordinate 13,549, forward strand.
TATGAAAGAATCGCAGAAAAGGATAACGCAACAGCAATTAATAATATAGGTCTTTTTTACATGAAAGGGACTGGTGTAGAACAATGTTATGATACAGCTATTTCATATTTTACGAGGGCGGCTGATCTTGGATATGAAGTGGCAATGTATAACTTGGGCTATTTATATAAAGATGGAGAAGGTGTTGAGCAAGACTTCTACAAGGCACTATATTGGTTTGAAAAGGCTGCAGAACGAGATTCCATTGATTCTATGGTATTGATAGGTTGGATCTACAGTCAAGATTGGGATGGAAGAGATTATGCAAAATCTTTTGAAGTTTACCAGAAAGCAGCAGACTTGGGACATGAAGTTGCGCTAAATAATTTGGGTATAATGTACAATGAAGGACATTTTGTGGACCATGATGATGAAAAGGCCTTTGAATTGTTTTTAAAATCTGCACAAAAAGGGTATGATATGGCTCAACTAAACGTCGCTACCTTTTACAAGGAAGGGACAGGGGTGGGTAAAGATCTTGAAGAGGCTCTCAAGTGGTATAAAGAATCCGCAAACCGAGGAAACATTATTTCGATATTTTGGATCGGGTATTTGTATGCAGAAGTTGACTGGGATCTTCGAGACTATAAAGTGGCATATGAATATTATTTGAATGCAGCTGAACGTGGCCATATTGTCGCACAAAATAATTTAGGAATGATGTACTATACTGGAAATGGCGTGGAACAAGATTATACCAAAGCACTTCCATGGTTGGAAAAGTCTGCAAAAGAAGATTATGAAATCGCACTTTGCAATATTGGCCTAATGTATCAGAATGGGTTTGGTGTAAAAGTTGATTATGCCAAATCCTACGACTATTTTAGCCGTGCTGCCTCGAAAGGAAATGTTAATGCAATTTTTAAGTTGGGATGGTTCTATTCTGAAGGAAAAGGAGTAAAACAGGATCTTGGAAAGGCGTTAGAGTACTACCAGATTGCTGCTGATAAAGGACATGCTGTAGCGCAAAATAACTTGGGCAATTTTTATCACTTTGGAAATGCTGGACTGCAAGTAAACTATGAAATGGCCCTAAAGTTGTATCGAAAATCCGCCGAACAGGGATTAGTTGGTGCAAAGTCCAATATCGGTGTGCTGTATCGTGATGGCACTGGTGTTGAACAAAATTATGAAAAGGCTTTTGAACTGATGAAATTGTCTGCTGACGACGAAAGTGCAGACTTTCAATTCTGGATTGGCTGGTTCTATAATGAAGGAAAAGGTGTAAATCAAGATTTTTCAAAGGCTAGCGAATGGTATCAGAAAGCAGCGGATCAGGGACATCCAACCGCGCACAATAATTTAGGCATGCTGTATCAATATGGAAAAGGAGTTCCATTAGATTGCAAAAAGGCAATCGAATTATTCTCGTATGGAATTGACCACGGAATTGAAAAATCAATCACAAACCTTGGACTATTGTATGAACATGCAGAGCCGCCATTCCAAGATTTTGAAAAAGCGTTCAAATATTACAAGATGGCTGCGGATAAAGGTGATATTATGGGTTACTGTTTAATCGGGTCGTTGTATGAAGATGGCAAGGGTGTACCTCAAGATTACTTGAAAGCATTTGAATGGTACCAGCGGGCAGCCGACAAGGGTCATGCAATTTCAATGAATAACCTTGGGATGCTATACCTTGAAGGTAATGGCGTTCAAGTCAATTATTCAATGGCTTATAATTACTTTAAACAAGCCGCGGATAAGGAATTGCCGTCAGCGATGGGAAATTTAGGGCTATTGTACGAGAAGGGATATGGTGTCGGCGAAGATCTTGACATGGCTCTGAAATGGTACAAAAAAGCTGCAGCCCTTGGGAGTGAAAGTGCTCAAGAGGCATTTGACGCTCTTACTGAATAAACAGCACGACGATCTGTTCAAAGACCATACCGTTATTCTGCCTTTTTGAATTATCATTGAATCTCGAATAATGTAATGATTACAAAATGGAGTTGTAACTTTAGTAGTTTGGCTGGTGAGGCAAGTCTAAACTGAGGGCAACTTGAACCTGCAAAAGCACAGTATGAAGCCAGAGAGACAATTGCATTATTCAAAAGTATGCAAAGAACCAGTCTCTTGGAAGTAACATCAACCATATCCACAATAGTTCTAAAGCAATTTCTACATTGCCCTTTGAACGAGTTTGTTTCTCCACAAGGTGTGTCTTATAACGCAGCACTGTTTTCCTAAAACTTTTCCATACCACTAATATATATCGCTAGGAGATTACTATTTTGAGCTCTCCATTCCATACCACTAGAGTGTTGGAATATCCAAAAGTGAGATTTTGGTGTGCTTATTTTTTTGCTTAAATTTTTGAACTGGTGATATTTGTTCAAAGGGATGCACTTTGACAAGTTTGAAGACTACGAAATTGGGATATCACATTACGACCAGCAGGAATTCGAAGTAGCTCTCCCATATATCGAAAGAGCGGCCAATGCTGGGTTAACGGAGGGTGAATTCCGCTTGGGATACATGTACGACCATTCTCAAGGTGTGGAAACCAATCATTTGAAAGCAATGGATTTTTATACCAAAGCAGCACAAAAAAGTCATCATGGGGCAATGGGAATGCTGGGTTTGCTTTACCTCAATGGAAATGGTGTTGCAAAAAACGTTGCACAGGCTGAAGAATGGTTTCAAAAAGGTTTGGAAGGAAATGCAACTGAAGCGCAGCTTGGAATTGGATTCAAGCATTATCTGGATGATAATTTGGAAGAGGCGATAGAGTGGTTTTTAAAAGCAGCAGAGGAGGGAAATGCAGTTGCCCAAAATTACCTGGGAATTTTTTATGAAATTGGACTTGGAGTTGAGCAAGATTATTTTAAATCCGGTCAATGGTACCAGAGAGCAGCGGAATTAGGACTAGGGGATGGGCAAACAAATCTTGCGTTGTTACATTGCTTTGGATTAGGCGTGGACAGAGACTATGACCGCGCATTATTTCTGTTTGAAGCTGCGGCTAAACAGGGCAACCCAGCAGCTAATACTCATCTTGGCAAAATCTACAAGGATGGTAATGCAGTTACACTAGACCATTTCAAGTCCTTTGACCATTGCAGACGAGCTGCTGCCAGAGGAGTCGGTAATGCCAAGTATTGGGCTGGCTGGTACTATTATTTTGGGAGTGGAGTGGAAAAGAATTATACCAAAGCATTTGAATATTTTCAAGATGCTGCAAATTATGGAGTAGCTGGTGCTCAGTATTACGTTGGACTTATGTATTCCAAAGGCCATGAAGTACTTGAAGACCCTTATCTTGCATTTTACTGGTTTTCAAAAGCTGCAGAACAAGATTTCAAGTTGGCGCATTTGAGATTGGGTGCTATTTATAGAAATGGAATTGGAGTCAAGAAAGATGACGCAAAGGCTTATGAATGCTTCAAGAATGCTGCTTTTCATGGGAGTATCGAAGCCTATTTTTGGCTTGGAATGTCTCATGCTACAGGAAGAGGTGTCCCACAGTGCCATCACTCTGCGTTCTCTTTTTACTTGATAGCAGCGGAAAAGGGATATGCTGCTGCCCAAAACAACATTGCGATTCTATACTTGGATGGAAAAGGAGTAATTCCAGATTACTCTGTTGCCATGTGCTGGCTGAAAAAAGCTGGAGACTCTGGCTTTGCAAAATCATACTGCAATATTGGGCATTTGTATAAAAACGGTAAAGTGGTACCTCCAGATTTGCGCAAAGCTCATAAATGGTATCAAAAAGCTGCCGCTCTCAATAACGGTGAAGGATTATTTTGGGTTGGTTGGGGATTTTGTAACGGGAAAGGAGTAGAATTAAATCTTGAACAAGCTGTAATCTACTACACCAGAGCGGTTGAGAAAGGGTTTTCTTTGGCGCAAAATAATCTTGGCATGCTTTACAAAAATGGAAAGGGAGTAAAGAAAGATCTTGTTAAAGCAGTTGAATTACTGACGAAATCTGCAAACCAAGGTTATGGAATCGCCCAGGTTAATCTTGCAAATATGTACAAGGACGGAGAAGGGGTTGCAATCAACTACAAAATAGCATTTCAATATTATGATCTTGCTGCTGGTCAAGGAAATCTAGAAGGAGTAGCCTGGTTAGCTTGGATGCACTATAACGGGTACGGGTGCGAAAAAGATGTACAGAAAGCGATGGAATTGTACGAGATGGCAGCAAAGAGAGGGCATTACGTTTCCCAAAATAATCTCGGAATGCTTTACCAAGGAGGTGTTTCAGTTACAGGTCGCCCACCAGATTTTAAAAAGTCTTTTGAATGGTTAGAGAAATCTGCAAATCACCCATATGGAGTTGCTCAGTTGAACTTGGCTCTATTATACAAAGATGGAAAAGGAGTCGCAAAGAATGAAGAAAAAGCAAAAGAGTTGTTTATGGAAGCAGCAAAAGGAGGTTTATCAGATGCATCTTTTTGGCTGGGCGTATTTTACTCTCGAGGATTGGGTGGTGAACAGGATTACGAAAAGGCTTTCAAATATTATGAAAAAGCTGCAAACCACGGCCACGGAACGGCTCTAAATAATCTTGGGATGCTTTATGAAACTGGAAAGGGTGTAGAACAAGACCACGAACGTGCTTTCTACTACTTTAGGAGATCTTATGAGCGTGGGTTCCGTTCTGGGACTTGCAATTTGGCAAGGATGTTTATGGAAGGCAAAGGGGTAGAAAAAAGCGTTGCCAAAGCGACTAAGCTGTATTTTCAAGCTGCTGAAGCTGGTGATTTTGAAGCTCAGTTTATCGTTGGGACATTTTATTTCAAAGGATACCATGATATTCCCAAAAATGAAGATAAAGCATACGAATGGTATGAAAAATGTGCACTATATGGACACGCCCTATCTCAAAACAATCTTGGCACAATCTGCCAGAGGCAAAAGAATTATAGTAGGGCAAAGTTTTGGTACGAACGAGCAATGACAAAAAACGTACCTGCAGCATTCACGAATATGGGATGCATGTATCGGGATGGCCTTGGTGTTCCTAAAGATTATGAAAAGGCTATAGAATTGTTCTCGAAATCCTTACAACTTGGATACAAGGAAGCACTAGTTCAAATAGAGCAACTAGTCAAAAGAAAAGACCAAGTCGGTAAATAAAGCTATTTGGCCTTTGATTTTTGTTTGCAGTAGTATTGAGACGTAGCTGCACCAGATGGTAAGTGCAAGTAGCTGGAATTGGCTGCTTACTGGAAATCCTCCTTGTGGCCAAGCGGTTTGTTCCACAAGCTGGAAACTTAAAAAAAGTACGAGTACAAAGATTCTTTCAATTACCAATTTGATTGAATGGAACCACTTGATATTGAAGACCCGCCAGTTTACAGTAACACTACCCGAGCACCACCATATTCACCACCAGTAAATATAGAAACCAACTTGAGACTCACTTCAATTGAAAATCATACACTTCCACGACACCCCAAAAAAAGGCACAGGAGTATGCTTTGCACTACGCTGATTGTAATTATAGTTATTTTCTTTTTGATATCTATTGGGAGCCAGTTCTATGTATCTCGTTAAGTCTTTCAAACGAACTAAATAAAAAATATGTGTGGATAGTTTTATTTCTTTTGTAGAGATACCATTTCAATTGCTTCTATATTGAACGGAAGTGGAGTGTTTTCCAAACTATCTTTTGCACCTGGTGAGATAGAATCCTTCCCAACTGCTTCGACTGGTGAGATAGCTTGGGCTGTTCCTTCTACTTGAATGGTCATTTGTGTTTGCTCTTGCATTTGGTTGGTATTTACTTGTATTTCCACCTGGACTGTGTTTTCACCAGTTATCTGTTCTACTGGAACAACATTTCGACCACCTTGGTCGTCTATTTGCACTTGCACAGTATTCTCTTCTGCTTCATTTACTTTCCACTCTGTTGGCGGATAAAACAGGTTTTCGCCTTCCCCAAATGAGACTTGTACGACACAGTTGTCAGTTGCTCCAATAGTTGGATAAATCTTGTCAGGATAGAATTCATCAGTAATGAATTCATCGCCGATTCTGGTTCCATTTCTGGTAAAGTAAAACACGGTTTGGTTCAAGATGTGATCGCCAACTCTATCATACTCTACAATCCTAAACCCGACTCCCAGCACGTCGCCTTCTACTAGCGGTTCACCGCATTCCACTCCTTTTTCGTCATGGTCATTCAAGTACACTTTACCATTCAAAGAATGGTATCCAATGGATGTAAAGGTGAATCCAGGAAGCATAAATGGAGGATATGGGCAGGTGGCAAACCCAATACCAATATTTCCTTTATCTAGTGACACAATCTTTACTTCGAAATAAGCTTCATTTGACTCTTCATCCCCTGCGAATGATGGTGGAGGCTGTAGATCAATTTGACTGAAATAATGGGGATTCAAGGATGCATTAGTCTGGATAGAGCACTCTCTGCCGGTTACAAATTCAAGAGTTTGATATCCATTTACCATCTTTGAAATTTTAGCAATAGGTAGCACATCAAACGGGTAATCCTCAAAATGTCTAACTTGTAGCCATGTAACTGCACCAGGCAGTCCTTGCATGGATTCAGGTATTGCACTGGTAGCATTTAGGGCCAAAACTGCATCTTCCGAGTCTGGCCGATATGTCCGTACAAACTTGTCAGCCAAAGTTTTTCTAGTATGTTCTCTTTCTATAGCTATTTCGTTTGCCAACTCTTCCTTTTGCAGTAAACGCGCACCAACGAGTACCAGCATTATTACAATTACAGGTAGGAGAGTGAAGACTAGAGTTTGAGTACTAGCCCCGCTTAAATTGTCAATTGTATCTCTGGTGTTGAAAATATCAGCAACGGCCATTCCGTGAAATTCCACTGAGCCTGTAAGGTTTGCGACTATATCCACTTCTTTCGATCCAATATTCAAATCAAATTTGCTTTGGTTTGCAAATATTGTCAATTGGTAATATCCAGCATAGCTATGGAATTGAAGTGAAGTAATATTTGTTAATTTAGAGTTGGGAAAGATTGTACAATTGTTACTCCAGAGATCTATATTGCCAGCAAAGGATGCATTGGAAATGGAGTAGCTGCCATTGTAATAAAGATGAGAAGCTTCTGATCCAATGATACCATTCACCTTTCCATTTACATTCTTTCCATTCGTTAATCTAAGAATGTATGGCAAATCTGCGACTATCTGATCTGAGGGATAGAGCGTCGCAAGAACATTATTTACTCTTGCATCAATATTTTGATTTGCAATACTTGTTAATGCTGTAATTTCATCCGCTAAAGCCTTGTAAGAAGCAAAGTTGGGCCATGTTGCATAAACAACAATCTGCCCAGTAGTAAACTGACAATTGCCAGATACAACGGTGGAATCTTTGACAGGCTTGTTATTTCCTGCTGTCCAAGCGTCGTTTAATTTGTTGTATAGTTGCATTGAACTTGAATAATCAATGGTTCCATATACAGAGAAACCAAAGAATTGGAAAAAGAATTTCGAGTCAAAAGTAATAGTGTCAGGGACTATTAAATTCCCTCGCATGCCTAAATTAAATGCATTGGAATCGTATTTAGTTGTAGAATTGCTGTAAAAATTTGGTGGAATTGCGTTACAAATAGTACCATCGAATTGGCAGTTTGCCAAGGTATTGTAGTCGGTTCCAGAAGCAAACAATGCATTAGTGTTTTGATGGCCCGTAGTTGTGATCCTTGTAATTGAATGATCCATGTTCTTTATTTCAACATTGAAGCTTTTTAAGCACATCACGTGATAGTTAGTACAAAGTTGGTTTGTACCAATAATCAAAAAAACTCTAACATTTACAAGTGAGGAGTCGCTTAAAGTTCTCATCATGTATGAGGATAAATACCCGTAATTGTTTAGAGTGGTTTAACAATAATTTCTAATTCGGAGCTGTTTGCCGAGTAAATTCGCCTGCCGAAAACCATTGCACGGGTATAGAAACAAATCAATATTTGATAGTGCTTTACGGTGTGAAATCTTTGTGATTATATGATTGCCTAAAGTATGATTAAACATGCTCTGTGGCCAAACGCTTAAATAACCGAGGATACATACTCCAAGGCTTGAAATGCTTTTTCGAATGAATGACCGAGAATCCAACTTAAAAACGGTAAAGAAATCGTTCAATCTACGAAATGTTTAATCTACGAAAAGTTCAATCTACGAAATGTTTAATCTACGAAAAGTTTAGTCTCATCTGTCACTTCATTCACTGCTGCTGATGATCCTCTTTCCAGTTTACCAAGTGGTCCTGTTTACATTATTTATTAGTATACCAGAGCAAGTGCAGAGAAACTAGGGCTGGTAGATCGTAAACAAAAGCTATAAAGGGGGATCTTATCTTGTCTATTATTGAGTTGCAATGTGCAATCCAACTATAACCAGAAATTTGAATTTCCAACACTACGATCCGGTAAAGAACACAACCCCAAGTAATACGCGAATACTCGAAATCCAAAGAATTTATTACAATCCTGCCTTGGTCTTGTCTAATAATAGACGTGAAATAATCATTCTTTGAATTTGTGAAGTGCCTTCGTAAATCATGAAAATTTTGGCATCTACGTTAAAAATAATTACCTCTCATTAATTTTTCAACTGGATATTCAGAGTTGAATCCGTTTCCTCCAAAGATTTGTACAGCATCTGCAGCATTCTTGTTTGCAATTTCACCAGCGAATGCCTTTGCCATGGAAGCATAGTAGGTGTTGCTTTCTCCGCCATCTCTAATAGCTGCGGATTTCCAGACAAGTAGTCTGGCAGCTTCAACACCAATAGCCATATCTGCCAACATGAAAGCAATCGCTTGATGTTCTGAAATGGCTTTACCCATAGTCTTTCTTTCTAAAGAGTATTTAGTGGCCTCTTCAAGAGCACGTCTTGCCAAACCCGTTGCTGCAGAAGCAACCAATGGACGAGTGATATCGAAAGCCCCCTAAATTAATTGTAATTACCATGGCAATCTTGAAACCTTGTCCTTCTTTACCCAAAACGTTTTCAACAGGTACTTCAACATTTTCAAAAGTGATTCCTCTGGTATCAGAGCATCTTTGTCCCATGTTGATTTCCTTCTTTCCGACAGTGATACCAGGACTGTTTGCATCAACAATGAACCCAGTGAATGCTCTTCCAGCACTTTGGGTGTCATCGGTCTTTGCCAAAACAAAGTACCAATTAGCTTTACCTCCATTGGTAATCCACATTTTGCTTCCATTGATAATATACTTGTCACCCTTCTTTACAGCTTTGGTTTTTGCTCCAGCAACGTCTGATCCGGCACCAGGTTCAGTTACACAGTAGGCACACATCAATGGTTCTTCAGTCATTCTTCCCAAATACTTTTTTTTTTGTTGATCATTACCAGCAAGAATAACAGGAGCTTCAGCTAGCCCGTTTGCTTCAGCTGCGGTTTGGATACCAGTACAACCATAAGCTAATTCTTCACCAATGATAGCGCAATCCAAGACACCTAAACCAAGACCACCGTATTTTTCAGGAACATGTCCATTCAACAATCCAGCTTCCCATGCCTTTTTCAAAATTTCAACTGGGTATTCACCAGTACGATCGTGATGTGCAGCGTTCGGAGTAATGTATTCTTGAGTGAATTTGCGAGCTACTTCTTGCAAGTCTTTTTGATCGGCAGTAAGGTTGAATCCAATTCCAGAGTGATATCTTACATTTTTAGTGAATCTTGCAGTAGTCTTGATTGCCCTCAACATTTTTTTGAAACTTTTTAAAATTCACATGTTTGGCGTTTTAAGAGCGCGCATGACCATGTGCTGATGAAGATTTCTCCGGTTTCAAGTTGGAGGATAAATGAAATATCCATTCAAATCGTCTCGCTAGTACATGTGATTGACGAACGAGAATCATCTATGAATCTGAATTGCGAAACGAGAATTCCAGTCAAAGTAATCTATTTAGTTCTATCGTCCAAGCTTTCAAATAAGATTCACCAGATAGGAATCTTGATTTATATTATATTAACGACTGCTTTTCTTCATGGTTTGCATTTCCATTACTTCAGTGTTTGATATCTTGCTTCTCCAGTAGAATATCCCAAACACGACTGCAAAAAGTGCCAGCCCAACTATTACCCACACCCACACACTAACATTTTCAAAAAGGTTTTTGGACTCGCTTTTGGTAAACGAGAGAACAAAAGCGCCTTTACCAGAGAATTCGATTGTATTACTAGAGGAGATATTCCAATTAACTTTGCCTTGATTGATTGGTACTACAAAACTAGAATTCTTTGCTGTAAAAGAAACAACAGTAGAACCGCTATCATTTCGTGTTGCGTAATTGCTTATACCGCTTACTTTGAGGTTGGAGGATATATAATCACCACTGCTGAATTGAATGCTTTGGATAAATGAAGTGCCAGATAAATTGTAAGTTCCATTGAATATTCCTCTTGAAAATAATGATGCAATAGTACCAGTGAAAATACCATTAATATCACTGCCATTGTAAAAAGTTACAGATTGAAGCTGATTCAACGCAGAGTTCAACTTGCTTTCAAGACCAGTGGTGGCATTGGCTGTATTTAGTTCTTGAATTAGAGTATTGTTTGTAATTTGATACTCCAAGCTGATAGTACCAGAAGTTAGCTGGCAGTTTCCGCTAACAAGAGTGTCATCCAAAATATTGTACTTGCCTACTGCATGTAACACAACGTTGTTTTTTGTGAATAGTTTCTTGTCGGTATCTGCATCAATCAAATCTGAAAAATAGCGCCAGAAAAAACCAAAGTCGTATTCGTAGTCTTTTGGAACATATAAATTGAAATTAGCGGAGGGCCTGTTAATCACTTGGGGAACTGAATTGTTGTTGAAATAGCCATCACCATAAGAGACAGCAGAGTCAGAAATATAAGTATCATTGCCATACAATGCAAATAGCGGTACAGAAAGGGTCATTTATGCCACTACCTTTCGTGGACATCAGTTTCTTTTATAGGTACCAGGTGAGGCTTGGCGTAACGCAGTGTCCATTTATAACCAAATGAAAAAGAAAAATGCAATTGATTGTAAAAAAATTAGGGTGTTCAGTTTCACTGGAATCTTTGTATAACAGTCATGGGAATAGGAAACTATTGATAGATTGGCCATTCACCAATTTCTATAAACCACCTTTAAAGTTGCAGTTATTGTTTCCTTCGCCTTGCTTTCTTGGGCTGGGTTCGGCATCAAAAAATGCTTTTTCAGTTCAGCCACATGCCAATTGCGCTTAGTTCTGTGTAACTAACTATTTACTTGTAATATTGTTGCAAATAGTGCAAAACACTATTCAGTAGATCGCTAGGGTGAACTGGGTTTTAGTTATCACGGGTTTAGATTAAAAATAAAAATTATTCAGAAATTGAAACAGTGTATTCTTGGTATGATGAGCGGCTTGACTCACTGAGTAGCATCTTTGTATTTAATTTGGAATTATTTACATTTTAATTGGTTCTAGAACATTATTGAAAATAATTGCAAATTATGAGTCAAATAATAAAAAGATGTAAAAGTGAGATTGATCACTTTATCAAAATGTCTAGGGAGGAATATAAATGGTCAAAAAGGGAACGCGATCTAATATGGGACATTGTGTTTAAAGGCATGAATGGAAGATGGGACGAAAACAAACAGAAAGAACGCATAGTCAGATCCAACTTGAACAAGAAAATTCCGAGAAATACCAAATCACATCCTTTTGATATTCAATCACTTCAAAATGGCGGTAATGACATGAAAGATACATTTATAAGATGTAGCTCAACGCCCAATTCAAATATGCGTTTCAACAGATGGAAAGGATTGTTTTACTTTGACAACTTGACTCATTTCTTTGCATTTGTAAACATCAATGTCACAGTTCCAACAATTGAAATCACACAAACTGGAATCCGCCTTGAATTTCAAAGGCCGCGTTTAACGAATGGAATAATGAAAGCGTTTGGTGTTGAACCAGAATTAATATGTAAATTTAGGGAAATCTTGAATGAAAATGAACATTTAACTGAAGAATGGTTCATCCCAAGCAAGCGAAAACTAGTAACTTTTAAATCTGAAGACTATTTTAAAATAATCAGATTCGCAGATACAGAAATTCAATGGCTTGGCTTTAAAATTCCGTATGTTGAATCACCGGTTAAAGAGAATAATTGAAATTTCTATTGATTCAGATCTTTGTTTAACGAAATAAATTGAATACTTGAAATTGTATTATGAAACAAAATATGAACGAGATATCTTCTCTTCAGTGAATAAATAATTTATTGCTCATTTAAATTAATCGCTGCATCCTCCTTTTCAATCTCCAAATAATTACCTAGTTCGACAATAGTGTGCTCATTCAGAGAATCTAATTCAATATCAGTTGGCGCATTGAATACCAAATCAACATCTCCAAAAGCAACAGAAAGTTTGCAATTGCAATTGACACCAATTGTTGGATATATTTTATCCGCATAGAAACCATCAGTAACAAATTCGTCTCCAATTCTTGTTCCATTTCTGGTGAAATAGAATATGGTTTCGCTAATTACATGCTCTCCCACTCTTTCGATTTCTACTACTCTGAATCCAATACCTAGTGTATCTCCCTTTTCTAATGGTTTACCACACTCTAGCCCTTTTCCTTCATAGTCGTTCAAGTATACTTTACCATCTTTAGAATGGTATCCAATTGATGTTTCTGCAAATCCTGGTAGTCTAAATGGTGGAAATGGGCTCGTTGCAAACCCAATTGCTATATTGCCAGTTCCTATCGATATGATTTTAACTTCGAAATAACACTCCAAAGAAGAACTTTCATCATCAAACAAAGGTGGTGGTTCTAATTCACTTGTACCAAACTCATGTGGTTTCATACAAGCATTAGTTTGAATACTGCACTCTTGATCAGTTACAAATTCAACAGTTTGTCTTCCATCTCGCTTCAATTTTCCAATTCGTATTTTAGGTACTGTTTCAAACTTGTATTCTTCAAATTCTCTTAAACACAGAAAGGTTGGTGACCTTGGTTTGCCTTTCATTGATTCGGGAACACGATTTGTTTTGTTTAAAGCCATCAAGGCTGCTTCTGAATCAGGCGGGTAATGGCCAACAAATCTTTCCGCTAGTATTCTCCTAGTATTGAAATTTCCGCGTCTAGTTCTACCAGGAAGTTGCTGATATCGGTAAACAAACGAGTAGATAAAGTATAGCACTACAAAAGACACTAGGATTGCATAAACAAACGTTTCAAATGGGGTAAGGGTTCCACTTGCAGTCATTCCAGATGAAAGTATAAGAACAAAAGCCCCAAATCCATTAAATGTGACAGATCCAACTGCAGTAAAGCTCAATCCAACTGAGCCAGAGTAGTTATAGACAAGTGTTGAGCTTGACGCAGTAACAGATAAAGTATACTTGAATGTATCATTGGACAACCTGATTGACTGTGCATTTTGAAATTTGCAACTCGTAAACGGATTGTCACTTGTCATAAATTTCAAATCCCCATTGAAATTCGCTTGATCATACGTATACGTTCCGTTATAGAATGAATATGAACTTGGGGATCCGATTGTACCAATGAAGCTACCAGATATCTTTGTTACACTCTTGAAATCAAGTATTATCGATTGTTGATTCTTGACTGACAATTCACCAATCTGCAAAAGTATTTCATTTAATCTATCGTCATCATTTGCAGTATTAGAGACAGTAGATATATCTGGTATCAGGGAATTCAAAGAAATTGGCCAAGAAATATCCAGCGAAATCTCTCTTGTTGTAACATTAGTGATCCCTTCAACTAGTACATTATCCTGAATATTTCCGTTTGTAGCACCCCAGGTAGCTTGGTTATTGTAAAACACCTTCACTGGTCGCGTCAAGTTGGTACACCCAAAGAATTTGGTCAAGAATTGATCATCCATATTAATGCTCGCAGGTAAATACACATCCAAATCTGGAGTTTGTGGATCAGCATATGTTTTAAATTGTGAGTAATAGTTTGTGAAACCAGATCCGATATCTACTGTACCTTTGGAAGTGGTAAAGTTGTTTGAAGAAAAGAACGAGTAGGTATTACCCGAAGCAAACAGTGATGTGGACATTGCCACTACTCTGTTCAAGGGCTTCTTTTATATGGTACCACAATTTTTGTAGTCCATCGAAAATGGAAAGTTTTGCTGCAATATTTGTGGCGAAGTAGTGCAAAAGAGTATCGTGTTAATGACACATTAAATGGGCTCTTTTAAAGAGCGATATCATGGTATCTACTCCTGCAATCATTTTCGAATATCATAACTTTCTATCACTAGTCGGTATGGTTAAAGTATTTCTTTATTGATTTCTATTCTAAGAGATGGCTGGTTCAGGTTGAACATCAATCACCATTTCCTGCACTTGATCTTCAGGTGAAAGCGAGCCTTCTTCACTTACATTCACCTTAAACTCGGTAGGAAGATCAAACGCGTCTTGCAATTTGCCAAACGTAACTTCAAGTACACACTTGCCAGTCGAGCCAATAGTTGGATAAATTTTGTCAGAAAAGAATCCATCAGTAACGAATTCATCTCCCATTCTGGTGCCATTTCGAGAAAAAAAGAATACGGTTTGAGTAAGAATATGCTCTCCTACTCTTTCGACTTCAACCATTCTGTAACCGATTCCCAAAACGTCGCCTTCAACCAAAGGCTCTCCACAATCATTCCCTTGTTCATCATAGTCACTAATGTATACTTTACCACTTTTTGAGTGGTACCCAATAGAGGTTTCAGCAAAGCCTGGCAGTCTAAATGTTGGATAAGGACAAGAAGCAAATCCTATCCCAAGATTTGCTGATTCGATTGACACGACTTTAACTTCAAAGTAGCACTCTGGACTTGCATTCAAATGGTCAAATGCAGGTGGTGGTTGCAGTCCATCATTATCCAAAATATGCGCTTTCATGCATGCATTCGTTTGAATGCTACATTCAGTGCTAGTGCTAAACTCTACTAGTTGAGTTCCAGTTTCTTCATCAATCTTGCTAATTTCAACCGTTGGCAATCTGTCAAACTGATAATCATCGAATTGTCTGATTAGCAATAGGGTAGGAACATTCTCTTGACCTTCCATAGACACTGGAATAGCATTTGAAGCATTGAGAGCTAGAACCGCAGCTTCAGAGTCTGGTTGATAGGCGTTGACAAACTTTTGTGCGATATCTTTTCTCCTGTTTAGTGCAGCTAATTCAATCGGCGATGGAGTATTGTTTGGAGGAGTTTTCTCCTGTCGCGAAGCACAATAAGCAACTAGCAGAACAATTGCTATAAGTGATCCACAAACGAGCAGAATTCCACCAGGACTGTTGAAACTAAATCCGTTGTTTGGCGGGTTAAAGAAAGTGGTGTATTCTATAGCATAACCTCCTGAACCAACAAATCCAACAGTGCTGTTCGCGTTAAAATCTAAAGTTGCCATATTGTCTTCAAGATCAATTTGTACAATAGCTTTAGATGCAGTGAATGAAAAATAACGATCAGTAATAGTGCCATTTCCTGTAGGATAAGATGTATTGTAGAAATTGAAATTTCCTGCATTAGTTAAATTCAAGTATTGGACTGTAGTGGAGTTATTCATAAGGAAGTAACCGTTATTGGAAGTGAATGAAGTATCCATAAAGCTAAATGTCCCATTGTAAAATTCACCAGTTCCAGATCCAATAATACCATTGAATAAACCGCTTGCGTGCGTACTATTTACGGAATTAACATAAAACAGATTATTTGATATATATTGTTGCAAGAGAGAACTGAGCTGCGAATCCAGATCCAATTTAGAAGTAGTCAAATTATTGATTTTTTGGAAAAGTTCAAAGTCATTTAGGACCATTTCAGCTGAAAATCCACCCATATGCAACTGCAAATTCCCTTCATAATATATTTGATCATTGATATAATAGTTGTTTGTTTTCCACCAAGAAACGGGATCCACTGTGAATATCTTTCCAACTTGAAAAATCCTGTCTGTTAAGAATTCCTTGAAGAATAAATTGTTCACATTGAAGCCCAATGGAGCATATATTTGGAGTACTTTATCCCCAAATTGAGGTAAAGTTATTGAATTGAGAACTGGGTTACTGTTGAAGAAAGTATTGCCTAAATTGGTGGTGTCATTCCCAATGTAAGTGGTAGAGCTGTCATAGCGAGCACCAAATAAACGCTGTGGATGTACAAAACTCATTGAGTTGTCGAAAAATTTCAATGCTATTTAACTGCTGTGCTTGGTACAAAGAATTTCAAGGGACCCAATGATCTTAAAAAGCAGTGCCGAATATTCACCCTTGTGTCACCAACATATACTTGTGCGAGAACGTTAGTTAATGTGGAATTTTCAAACTGCTAGCTCAAGGAAATGGGGCAAATTTACTTGGTTTAGTAACTGCAGGTGCTGATTCATTTGGTGGTGGAATCAGACTTTTAAGCAAGGGTTCTCCATAAGAAAAGTAGTTGGAACATAGATTGCAGGTCAGACTAAACTGTTTCGGAAAGCTACTTGTTTAATTCCACAAGTTGGAGCAAAGGGAAGATTCTCGCGCGTTCTCTGCTCTATTAATTGTCCTCAATACAATAATGCAATCACGAAATTCATTAATCAAGATTTATTTCCAGCTTAAAAAACAAATTTACAGAGCAAAGAATTCACTAGAGATCTGTAGAGCTGGCTTTGCCAGTGTTTTCAATAGTCTTTTTTGCAGTATTGGTTTTAGTACCACTGACTTTACCATCATCGTGGAACAGCTTGGTCAAGATTTGAGACTGCTCTAATAAAGCCCCGATAGCCCATGAGATCATTATCCAGTCCATATCAGCGACATCATCCCCAGTATAGTTTTGAGACTCCAAGACGGCAACTACTATCGAAAAGAATGTCAAAATTACTTCTACAATGAGCGAATAGCCTAGTTGGTAGAATGCAACCAATTTGTTTGCAGGCTGGTTTGTTACACTGCTAAAATGCTGAAACAGCTTTACCAACGAAGCAACATCGAAAATCATTCGTATTACGAAAATAGGAAAGATGGTGATTACTTGCATAACTGCTGCTGCTGGGAAAACAGAAGATCCCGAGTTTTGGATGTAAACCAAAATAGTACGAATAAATCTGATAATGAAAACGACAATCATTAACCCGATTGTACCCCACCTTACGTATAAAGCAAAAGAGTTTTGGTGATTGATTGCCAAATATCTTTGTTAGGACGAAATACCTCTGCATAGAGATGTACAAAAGCCAAGTAACACATCCACTGTAAAACAAAGTCGAAGTCGAGACGGCCCAAGTGATTCCAGTGAGAGGTCGTACTTGCAATGAACTCCAGGTATTAACCAGCTGGATAATGAGATATGTTGACCATGCCAACAACAAATATCCAAAGCGTCGTTGCGAAGGCATGGCAATCACAAGACCCAATTGTTTCAATATCATACAAAGGGAGAAGCCTCCAGAGAACAAGACAAAGTAATTGCGGGTGAGCATTTTTTAAAAATTTGTTTCACTAGATTGGTCTTTTATATATGACGTTCTTTAGGATGACGTTGCATTCTTTCCTGACTAATAACCGCCAAGGTAGATCTATTTTGCAAATTGACTCTGATATTCCTGTGTGGTGGAGAATGGTTTCAATTTCCGAAAGGAGCAAAACTTGTTTTTTGGGTTTGCTTTTAGAAAAAAGGATGATGGCGGAACAATGACCGACAATAGAAGCACCGTGAGCATACAATGGCCAACGTATAGAAATTTTTAAAGACAGTAGATCTAGATTCGGGATTTGTATTAATCGACTTTATCCTCTGTTAGTTCAAAAGCAAGTAATTTGGATTTGCACTAATGAACAGCCAAAAGTCTCTAATGATAATTGCAATTACAAAAAGTTCTTAATTCCAATCCTTCTTTTGAGCTTGTGTATCCTGTATTGGAAGATACTAATACAAAACTTGTTTGAAATTTTGATTCGGTAAATGATACCTAATCTCTAAATTCTTCCTTTAAGAATGATTAACATGTTCGCACTTATAGACGACAAGACTTTCGATTGTTGAATGTTAGTAAAGTGTTTTAGTATCATTTAATACGCGATTTTATTCACTTTATAAATCCGAAGCACTTGTATTTCCAGTCTTTTCAATAGCTTTCTTTGGTGTAGAAGTGACCTTATTGCCACTCACACTGCTACCTTCAGCAAACAATTTAGATAGGATTTGAGATTGTTCCAACAAAGCACTAATCGCCCATGAAATCATGATCCAATCCATATCCGCTACATTATTACCGGAATAGTTGAGAGATTCGAGTACAGCAACTACAATAGAAAACAATGTCAGAATCAATTCTACAACAAGATAATAGCGCAATTGGTAGAACGCAATTAGTTTGGTGCTATTTTGCTGTGTGAGACTATTAAGTGCTGGAATAGCTTTAACAATGAGGCCATATCAAATAGCATTCTCAAAATAAATATAGGAAAGATTGTAATTACTTGCATAGTAGCTGCAGCAGGGAAAACTGCAGAACCAGAGTTTTGAATGTAAATCAAAATTGTTCGAACAAACCGAATAACAAAAATAGTTAGCATTAGGGCTATCGTTCCACGACGAATAACCAGTTTGTACTTTGCTTCATGATTGATTGCCAAGTATCTAGGTTAGTTTTTGTTACCGTTGCATCGAGATGTACAATAACCAGGTAACACAAGCACTGTAAAACAAAGTAGAGGTAGAGACTGCCAAAGTGATTCCAGATAAAGTGTTTCCTTGCAATGTACTCCAAGTATTCGCTAATTGAATGATAATGTATCCAGACCAAACAAGCAACAGGTAGCCAAATCTTCGTTGTGAAGGAATCGAGAGTACCAGTGCCAATTGTTTTAAAACCAAAGATAATGAGAATCCACCGCAGAACAAGACAAAATAAGAACGATTGAGCATTTGCTTGAGGTTTGCGTTTTGTGTTTATATAGTTTTTACTGGATGACGTTTCAAAGTATAGTTGGTGTTTAATTACATTCATCTGGGATTCCTTTGCATAAATTAGAAAGTAACTCAACAAATATAGCTTGCATTGATTGAAAGCACTCTGATTATTCGTATTGCCTCCAAAGTATAATTAATTTGAAAAGGCTAACTGGGTGACGTGTTTCCTAATGGACAATCGCGTTGGTGGATCATTTCAATTTCTTTCATCTACGCGTCTACTCTGAAATTAAAGCAGAGAATCCTGGGCATTGGGCTACCCACAATTATTGAATAAAAAGTCATCAATCTAACTTTTGGTGCAAGACGGAACTTGGCGGATTTAGTTTCTTTGGCAATTGCCTAAAGAATATAGGACAAATATGATTTATTTAGAAACTAGAGTGCGAATAACAGTTATACGTGGGTATCACACTTTTGCAATTTCACTTGTAATTGGACAATTAAAGGCTTTAAAGGAAATCTGTCTTAACATTTTCTAAATACTAAACTTACTGAATTGACAGGTTAATTAATAATGGCACTTCAATCAAGTAACAGCCGTCCATGAAATCGCTCTATACAAATATAAATGACCTCAGATTAACATTAAGTTGAAGATTATCTTTTGAATGGCACAGACATTGGTATAAATCGGTCTTGAAATTGTATAATCGAATTTAATAGTTGAAATGGTCACTCGCGCTCGTTCTGAAATGACTGATGACATCAGTAGAATTCCAACACATTTCTTTTTAGTAGGATTCCAGCTTATTCAGTTTTGAAAATGAGAAAGCTTAATCAAATAATTAGCACAAAGGATTGATTCGGAGATTCAAGTTCCGTAAATCACTTGTTCGTACCGTAAAAGTAATCCAACAAGAATGCATATTTAATGCCTCTGGTCAAGGAAACCCAGGAAATTGAATATCATAACCCTAGGAGGCTGATATGCCGTAAAAACCCTGGTCATAAATTAATAGAAAATTTCGAATTAATTTCGTGAGAATAAATGATTGGTTGGCTTATACGATATTCAATGGCTTTAATTTAGGGTGAAAGCAGAATTTCTTTCTCCGCGCAAAACAATCTTTTTGAGATGGACGACACCGTTTCAGGACCAGCTAGAAACGAACACCCAGAAACAGTACATCAAGCCAACACTCCAGCGAAAATCGTTGAAGGTACAGCACCAGCATAACCTAGAATTTCGCTATCTAAGTGAAAAGAGTCACCAGCTTTTCGTAGGGCTGAGGGAATTATCTCCCACTGGGAGAAACTGGCAACCGCATTTTCAACGTACATTTGAAGTGTATACTCGCTTATGGAAGTTTCAGCAGCACAACAGGTTCCTAAAGTTAATGTAGACAAGTACTGGAAAACAAGGAATACTATGATTTGAAAAGATGGGAAATCGGAGAGTTGGCTTCGAAAATCGGCCAATTATATTATCACTACTACCTTCGCACCAGTGAAACAAATTACTTGAATGAAAGTTACGTTTTTTACGAAGCAATTAGAGACCGAAATTATTTCAAAGACGTTCTTGAAACCAAAAAGTGAGCATTCATTAACCTAGCCCTGCGCTGATGGTAAAGAAATTGCGTTACTATGCCAGATTCATTGTTGTTTGTTTGCTATTGAACAAGAGCGCAATGATCAAAAAGTTGATGGAACAACTAGCGCAGTATGTGGAAGATTATAATGCACAATTTAAACCGAGCGATTATGCGGAATGGAATGTCGTATTGTCTGAAATTTCTACATTTTTGGAAGCTGAAAAGAAGCTTGCTCCAGTAGATATGGAAGGAAACCCATTAACTTGCATTGGAAGATTAAAGTATGAATACGCCAAAAATGACAATACCCAAAGATTAAAGTTGCAGGAAGCTATTCTAGTTGGAAACTATCAAAACCAAGTAATATTACCTAATTCAAGATTAAATTTTCCGAATTGACTTTGGACATGTATCGTATGCTTCAGTCTCTAGAAAGAGAGCCTTCCTTATCAGGAGGTTTCACCAAGCCAGTTCCCCAACAGGCTCCACCTGCAGATCAAACCACATCCGGGGTTGGAATGACCTCCATTGAAAAAGAACCTGAAGAAGATCCAAAATCAAAAAGATCAAATCCACGTAAACACTTGCTTTATCGACCAACATTTGCTCAACTTGCTCTGTATGTGGCTACTTGTTTCAAGGATATCACAGAAAACAACTGTTTATTAATCTATATTAGTGCAGATGGTTCAAAGAGACAAGTAAAGGAAGGAAGTCCTAATGGTACATTTAACTAATACAGAATATGTTGGAGGAATTGCTACAGCGGTTAATTACACCAGAAAAGCCCCTGAAAAGATTGATGCTGACCAAAGTGCTTTGATTCATACGTTCCACCCACAGGATTTAATACCATTCACTCGGAAGCCAATGTTTTTGATTGTGGACTCAAACAACAGCACCGCGTTTAAAGAGTTTAACAAGGTGTTCAACCAACCATTTGTCTGTTTAATGTCCCCAGTTGAATACCCTACTTCAATTAAAGGTATATAGCCTCTCATATAGACACTACTCAAATCGGGAGCTTGTTTTCTCTATTCCTGCACTGTCCAGTAAAAGCATTTGCTTTTATTAGTGATTTAACTCAAATCCAAAAAGAGGTTTGGGAAACTAGTATTACAAAGATTGAGCAAATTGAACAATTTATTTCTGATTTGATTGAACAAGATCAGACTCTAGGCAAGAAATTACTAACTTAGACAAATCTTACAAGAGATTTATTACTGATGATTTCCTTAGACAATTCATTGTTAGATTTGTTTTATGTTCAGCCCTATTGAAAGCTCACCAAGCTTTCAAAGAGTCTAAAGTACATTTAGTTAACCCTAGCATCATCCTGTAAGTAATCCCCCTCTTCCAACCTCTTTAACCAGCAATCCAGAGCTAATCAGCCTTGTAAACGATTTGGTACAAATTACAGGTGTATCAAGTTTATATCAATTTGAAAGTCAATAAAAATGTTTTCTGGAGGTTTATTTTACTACGATACGTTTGCGTTTCTCGCCACGTTCTTCAACTACCGGCTCTCCAAAGTAACTCTCTTTCCCTTGTTTCTTTTCTCTCAGCAAGATACCCAACGAATACACGTTATACCCAATAACATCCCGTTCGTTCTTTAACTGTTTTCTCGATAATGCTTGGATACGTTCAACAACAGGCTTCAACGATCTAGTGCTAGTAATTTCATTATGGTGCTGCTTCAATAAGAATATTAGAATCTTTTGCGTCTGCATTGGGTCTAGCTGCTTTTCGATTAGTTTCGCTAGACATTCTAGTAACGTAATGACTTGGTGGAACGGAAGAGTTAATAGGGCGTCGTTCAGGTGAGAAGGTCTGATTGAATTCACGACATGTAGAATGTATTCTTCTGGTGATTTGTCTTTTAGACCACTTGAAATGACAATTGGATGTCTTGCAGGTTTAGCGACGTCTGGATTTGACTTTACCATCTTTGTTAATATAAAGTAACCTGTTGATATTTTTCAAAGTCTTCGTTTTCTTTTTGCCATATAATAAGTGCTTCGGAGAGTAATTCACCAGACTTTAAACTTTCCATTGTAGATTTAGTCGCTGGTTCCAGTTGTTTGCTTTCCTTTTCTTCATAGCCTTCAACTCCAGAACCGATTTCTTGGGTGTATTTTTCATCCTGGACATCCAAATCATTGTAAAGTTCCTCAAGTCTAGCTTCTCGTTCTTCTTCAAGTACAAATTGATCATCTGTTTTCTCCCAAATTCGGATTGATTTATCATGCGAGGCTGAGGCAATGAAATTACCGTATTTTCCAACTGCTAGTGCCCAAATATCTCCAAAGTGCCCTTCAAGCTTGCTAATTTCGTCAAACTAGATTAAAGCAAAAGTACCTTTTCCGCATCCCAGTATTTAATTGTTTTATCCTTGGAGGCTGTAAAGAAGTAGTACGTTCCCCATACGAATTGACATTGCATTACACTATCCTGGTGTGCAAGAATGCTTTTGTGACAATCACCAAAGTCCAACCCCCAGATTTTTACAGTCTTGTCAGAAGACGCTGTGATAATAATGCGAGAATCACTGGAAATATCCATAGAATTGACTGGCAATTTATGTCCGTAAAGAGATAAAAAGAACTTTAGGGAATCAATGTAGAACACTTTTACAGTTAAATCCAACAAGGCAACTGCCAATAACTTGCCATCAGGAGAAACGCAAACACTTAGTACATCATCAGTTAGTTTTAAGGTTCTGTAATGCACCGCAGTTGCTCTTTTTGCAATTTTAGAGTAATTTTCGTCTTCAATCAATCCAAACTTGAAAAACTTTACAGTTTTGTCTTGACTTCCTGTAACCATTCCTTGTTTATCTGGAAGTATCTGCATTCCCCAAATAGGTCCATCATGAGCTAATTTAGTACATATTTACCTTGAATGGTTTCAATCAATGATGACGATGACAATTCATATAGGAGCAGTTCACCTTGCTTTGTTCCAACAATCAAGTGTTTTCCACCGGGTAAAAATGCACTGCATAGTGCGTAGCCAGATTCGAGTGTTTGAATACAATTCCCGTTTTTCGTAGACCATACTTTGATCATATCACTGCTGCCAGATGCCAGCAACTCATCATCCTCAGATAGACATAGAGTGCGGATATCAGTTCTATGTCCTGGCAAATCTATTGACGAATTTAGCTTTGCTGGTTCTTTTTCGTCAAGGTCCAACTGGTAAAGCTCCAAAATATTACTGGAATGATGCGCCAATACTCTTAGTTGGTTTTTGTTTGTCCCTTTTGCCAAATCAAAAGATCTGATTTTGGAAAAAGTCTTTATCGTGTTGAAAACGGAAATTTTGTCAGACAGCTCCAATTCTACCTCCATATCCTCCTTTGCTCTCTTCTTCTTTCTAGCTAACCGCTTTTTCAACTCTTGTTCATTTCTAATCTTGAAGATTTCTATTAATTTATCGTTTCCTTGTACTCCAAAGAATTCATCAGAGTGGAATTTAATGGACATTACTCTTTCTTTACTTTGCTTTTCAATATTTCCGACAAGCTCTATTGATTTTTCAATTTCAGCAGATTCTTGTTGGACATTATCAATAAGTTTCTTTGCGAGGTTTTCAAAGTTGATTTCCCATAGTCTTAACTGGCCATCCCCAGCCCCAGTGAGAAGCATGGATCCTTGCACAGCCAAAGCCCAGACTTCTCCTCTATGAGATACAATATTTTCCACACAGCATTCTGCAGTAATATCCCAGACTTTTACAAGAGTGTCTTTTGATCCAGAAATCAAGTGATTTAAATTATTTGTAGAATTAGGAATTTGATCTTTTTAGACATAAAGTACCTTCAATAAATGCCAGACAGGTCACTTGGTCTTTGTGTCCTTTAAATCTGTTCAACCCAATTTCAGCAACTACGTCCCACAAAATGACATCTGTATCTGCCGACCCAGATGCTAATCTTGCACCTTTAGAATCAAAAGCCAAGCATGTTACTGGAGCACGATGTCCATTAAATACTGTAACTACCCCACTATCCCAAATTCGAATGGAACCATCCGCAAATCTATATTAGATAAAATCTACCCAACCGCTAGTAGGTCCTTGTACCTCGCAATGCAAGTCGTTTGCGAATTACCATCCTGCAGCTGTTTAATAACTGTTCCTTGCTTTAAATTCCACAATGTAACGCTTTCCAAGGATGGTGCGTAGCAAGAAGTTCCGTCATGATTAAATACGGCGTTTGAAGAAGAACTTGCAATTACTCCAAATGATTTTTGTAGCTTATATCTCTGATAAACTTTGACCATTCGAATTTATTTTTTTTTGTTTTTCAAAGAATTTGGCTCGGGCTGGCTGCCTAATGAGCTCATCAAGCCAGGAAAATGTTTGTGAATACCAGGTTGCTAATTTAGTTGCTGATTTAGTTGCTGATTTAGTTGCTCAAATGAGTGTGTAGTTAACGATAGCCCTGCTTCAATTTCATTCAATTTAACCTTACCAGTTAGCAATTAGAATGTGCATATTGATTAGTTATATCGGACCACAAGAATATAAATATCTGAAATACTTCATATCCAATTCATGTAAAACCAGTTGGTTACCCAAGTTGTATACTCGTGGCGCATGAATCAAATTAAACTCAATATTAGAATTTTCGAGAAAGAAAACCAAACGGTATAAATGAGCAACTAACATAAGATCTAAAATGCACTTGAAATTGGATGGAAAATTGGTTCTAGTTACTGGTTCTACGGCTGGAATCGGCAAAGAAATTGCAAAAACGCTTTTGGCCGAGAATGCGAATGTAATTATTAACGGACGCTCACAATCAAAAGTAGATCAAGTTGTTGAGGAATTAAAAGCAGGTAGTAGCGGTAATGTCTATGGTATTGCTGCAGATATTTCTACCTTGCAAGGGGTTGAATCTCTAGTCCAAAAAGTACAAGCAATTGGTCCACTATACGCGCTGGTAAACAATACTGGAATCTTTGAAAGCAAGCCTTTCCAAGATATATCACCAGAAGAATGGCTCCAAATGTTCAATACTAACGTAATGTCTGGTGTTTCGCTATCTAAGCCATTCATCAAACAATTCTTAGAAAGGAATGAAGGAACAATTCTTTTTGTTAGCAGTGAAGCAGCCTACGCCTCTAAAGGATTCATGGTGCACTATTCAATGACCAAGGCCGCACAACTAGCTGTAGCAAGAGGCTTGGCAGAAACTACGAAAGGAACTAATGTGCGAGTAAATTCAATCTTGCCTGGCCCAACATGGACAGATGGAGTAGAAGAGTACATTAGAGGAATTGCAAAGCAATCAGGAAAGAGTGTTGATGCGGCAATCAAGGACTATTTCGCAACTCATGAACCTTCTAGCTTGATTCAAAGGTTTGAAACTCCAAAAGAAATTGCTGATATCGCAGTGTTTATGGTGTCTCCAATCGCTTCCGCTGTAAATGGTCGGTCATGGCTAGCAGACGGAGGAATCATTAGAAACCTCTAAATAAATCTCGTTCAATTCTATTGTGTGGGAGATATTCTGATTTAAGGTTTTCGCAGTAAATTAAACTTTTAATGGAACAATATTAAAGATATTCGGATTTAAATTTCCAATAACCAAACGAAATCCTGTTATTTTCAATTCTAAAAATTTTACATTCTTGAAATGACATCAAAATTGTCGGAAAAGGAGCTAAAGGCATTCACAGAATTCAGTTCAGCAGCAGAAGAATTTGAAAAGCAAGCATTGAAATGTGAAAAAATCAAAACGAAATTAATTCATACTTCGCCAATAGTGAAATTCCTACTTTCAGAAATTGCTTTGCTTGGGACTACATTCAATTTGGATAATATAAAGTGTTTACCATGTGATGAAACCCGGTCTGGTGGATTCGCTCCTAAATACGGAATAGTACTGTGTCAAAACCAAATTCTAGAGAAATCTCAATTAGAAGATACACTTTCACACGAACTGGTGCACTTGTATGATCATGCGACAGCAGATGTAAACTGGAATAATATCAGGCATTTGGCATGTTCAGAAATACGGGCGGTTGCATTATCTGGGGAGTGCAAGTTTAACCGGGAATTGAAAAGAGGATATTTTGGAATTGCTAAACACTTCCAAGAGTGTGTAAGAAGAAGGGCGGTTATGGGCGTAATGCAAGGAAGCGGAAAGACACAGAAAGAAGCGGAAGTAGCAGTACGTTCAGTTTGGCAGGATTGTTTCAATGACACAAGTCCTTTTGATGAAATATTCTAATTTAATATATTCAAATGCAGTATGTTTATTGTCCTTGCAAGAATGATGTAACAGTTTGTTCAAAGAACCCACACTTTTGTTGGCGTTCATTATCAGGCTCCATTGCATTGTTAACAAAGTTGTATCGATTACCACTTCCATAGGTAGCCCAATTTGGGTTTGGTTGTAGACCATTTACGAAATTCAAAATGCTATTCAATACTTGGTTGGATAATGGAATTTCAGTTGAATCTAGCAATGCAGTGTTTTGCCAAACAAATGGAAGTTCAGCACCATGATAAACACCTAACTGTGTCGCGCTTGGATAGAGAGGAATCAATGGTTGATGAGTAAATGAAGACCTATAGGTTTCAACCCCTAAACTTTGGTAGACAGATGCAAGCAAGATTTCAGGGCACTGGAAGAGCAAATCGCCAAAGAAATCACCAGCTGCTTGGTAAGGTCCAAGTGGATATGTGGAAACATTGTACAATGCTGAAACAGTTTGTTGTTGAGCAGCGGTCAAGAATGGAAGGAAAATCATATCGTACGGAATTACTTGTTGAGCACTGGTAATTTGTCCAAAAGAAAAGAGAGTGCCTTCGTTCAAATCGTCGTTCATCAACAATGGAACTTTGCTCACTTTTTTGTCTACCAAAAGAGTAACAAGAGCTTCTTCGTTTACATAGGAGCCATCAGCAATTGGGAACCAGTTAATTGTTTGGCCAGCAGTGAAAAGAGTTTGTGCAGGTACATTACGCAAGCATCCCAAAATATCTCCACTGGAGCATCCAACAGCATTAGCAAAAGCTGTGAATACACCATCAAACGAAGCTGGAGTTTGGTACAACCAAGCTGGGCCACCAGAGAGCAATACGGCACGGTCGAATAGAGTTTGAGTACCACCTTGAGCAAGTAAATGAGCACCCAAAGAAATAGCGCCGGCAGATTGTCCAACAGCAGTAACTCTAGTTGGATCGCCACCAAACAAGGCAATGTTCTTTCTCACCCATTCAAATGCAAACTTTTGGTCTAATAAACCAACATTCAATGATCCTTCTTGAGCCAACAAATTTCCAGCCAAAAACCCAAACGCACCAACACGATAATTTACAGTGACAACCACAACATTGTTTGAGTGTGTGAGGATAGTTTTCCCATTATACAGTGGGTTAGAATTGTACCCAGAGTTGAAAGAGCCTCCATAGATATATACAATAACTGGAAGCTTTTCACCGACTGTTGGAGCATACACGTTCAAATTTAGGCAATCTTCTGAAGTTACCAAGTTTGTAGCACCAGTTTGGGCTTGAATACATGCATTTCCATAAGATGTTGCGTTGTAGACACCACTAAAGTTCAATGGTGGTTGAGGAGGTTTGAAACGCAAGGCCCCAACTGGTGGTTGGGCATAAGGGATATTCAAGTATGAAGAAAAAAGTGGTTCAACAGTACCTTGAATTTGTCCGTATGGTAATTGCACAACTTGGTGACGCACAAAATTTACTGCAAGATCAGCAATAGTTGGAAACAGACCACCAAATAATTTCTTGCTATTTGGAATAGAAATATTCTTTGCTAGTTGTTCCAGTTCGTCAACGATAGCAGTGATTGCTCCAGAAGTGACAGTTCCAGGCACTGGTTTGGGTTCAGGATCAGCGGCAGGTAACGCAATGGCATTTACAGTAGCAAGTAGTAAAAGATTAGAGAGCATCTTTCTATTTTTCTTTGGTATATCGTTACCACATCGCGTTTTATAGATTTCTGGTGGCGCCTATGGAGTGAACCGTTATCGTGTGCAAAATGGGGCAACAGTAACGGCCTAAAGGCTCTCTTTACCGTTAACAGCAATAATTAATTAGTTGCTCGCCCAAAAAAATAGACGGAAAGTGGAATATGACCGTCGATACTAGCAGTGAACTCGTGTACCATCAGATACCTTATTTGTTGGAAATTATCGGACGAAAATCAAAGGTGTTTCATATCTGTGGGCACCTGCTACTTGTTAAAGCTTTCAACTTCGGGGCTCCAATACTTATTTCCTGGTCCCCAAGGATACGTTCAGATTAAATAACTATATCCGGCGGTAATTTTCCACCAATGAACCTTTTAGAGATGCCTCATTAAGTTCATTGACAACTGACATATCCGTCCACCTGACGCCTGTCAAGCAGTTCCAAGGTTGTCATTTTGCGAGTAAAGCCCATGTAGTAAAGCTTTTTCAATCTTGTATCCACGAAATGTTTCCCCATGAATACATTTCGCATATTTTCAATATGTTTTGGAATAGCATCAGCGTTTCTGGTGCTAGTATCGATGGCTGAAATTGTAATTCACAGAAAATCCTTTGGGAAATTTAATGTATTGTGGATAATCCCGTTTCAGGTTGTAAATATTCTGGGGATAGTCGCCTCAATCACCCTGGCATTTGATGAAATCGATAGCGTGGGGAATTATACTGACTATTTCACTAGCTTTTGCAACCCAATTAGTATTCTGGGCTACGTGTTGATTGATTTAAATATCTTGGAAATATTTGGAATCATCAATTCCAAATTCAACAAACGACATGTCAGCTATGCAGCCGTCGGCACAATTGTATTCTTTTTGCTCTGTTACACGCCTAATGTGATTGTGTATTTCTATGACAATGATGTGTTGGACATACTATACCTAATTGGTAATGTTGCTTGGCCGTTAGTGGCTTTGATATATGACAATGGTCAAATTGCGTACTTGACTTGGCTAACGTACAAATCAAACCAAAGGCATGCTTACGCAGAGCTGCAAAATATGGTTCTGTATAGTACTCCTTTTATCCTGATAGATTGGACCAACTTGATTATTTATTCCATCTTTTCTCAATATATCCTCGCCGGAGAAGTACTAAACTGGTTCGTGATCAACTCTAGCTTGATTGGTGTCCATTCAGCTGTGCAGATTTTGGTATTCAACCAGCTCAAGCGGATTGTGTTTGCAGGTAGAATCAACAAATCAGAATTAGAAAAGAATGATACACCACCTTTGGCAACTATTAATTACAATATAACGGATCTATTTTAACACCTGTGCTTTGGTGTGTTGTTACAAGTATAACATTCAAACTAGAACTTTTTTAAATCATGATGGACGTTCCCACATACTTGTCAAAAACACGAAATTTATCTCCTCTTGAATATACCTCTATCATGCGTGTATTCACTAATGGATATCTTTCACATGCTAGCAGACAGATATTCAAGAAGGCGATTTAGTCAAGATATGAGTGTAATTCCATCGAGTGTATCACAATTTTGGGGTTGATCTTTAGAATACTCTAGGAGTTTATACTGCAATTAAAAATTACTTGAAAAATGCTTTTATTTCTAATTTTGAGTAGCGGTTGGAGTGTCAGGAATGTAATGCATGACAACACAGCTCCAGTCGCCAGCAATCTGTTGAACTTGGACATCGCGTATCAATTCATGAATATCCCATTTAAGAGTGTAAGACCCTTCATTGTCAGTGACCTGGCCATATACATCTACATGTGGTGCTGAGAATGAATCAGTAATAACAACGCTCCATGTTTGGAAGGTAATTGGAGAGCCTAACCCAACAATTCCATTTACAGTGTACCTTGCTGATAAAGCACCTGGTGGTTGAGGGACGGGAACCATTGTTGATTTTGAGACTATTCCGCAGTCACCAACGCTTCCAACACAAACTTGAGACATGTCTCTAACAGCCCATAATTCGTGTGCAAATGCTCCGTTGGGACCATAACAGTGAGGGATGATGTATCCAGGACCACTTGGCAAACTTGAAAGAGGATCAGCGGCAGCAGCGAATGAAGCGAGAGATAGGAGACCAAACATTTTGTAGATTGAACGATTTCTAACCCGCTTTTATAGTGAAATTCTCGGTATTTAATTCGGCAAAGTATTTTCAACCTTGAATTGTGTATCCACAATGATCTGAACCTTTCGTCAAAGAGCTAGTATTGGTCATTCCATAGTCAATCATATCATCGCAAAGGTTTCGCTCAGCAAAGTAATATCAAGTATTGATTTGTTTCTATACCCACGTAATGCTATTCGGCAGGCGAATTTACTCGGCAATGAGACTCGGCACTCCGAATTTGCAATAACAGTTTGCTTAAACATAACACTGAATGAAATGATTCGGCCACTAGATACCCCAATTATTACTTTAATTCTAATTGCATTTTCAGTTTTTAGTTGGTGCTTTCAGTAAACAATATGAACATAACCCATTGATGATTCCAGAAATGGTTACGCAATGAAAATCATGATGGACTTGAGGGCGCAGTGCCTTGAAGCGTTTCCAAGAGAACAGCGCATCAAAACATTCGTCTTTTGGGCAGTCGATAACAGAGTCCACTAGACAATAGTTGGAATCTGTATGCAGCATTTCAATCCCACAGGTTGAATTTAACCCCGCCAAACGCAGTACCTTCATCAAACTAAAAGATTACTATCAACTCAAACGTTTTATTCAGTCAATAACTTGAAAGTAGTTGCACCAGCACATCCCAACATGGCCAAGAGAGCAAAGTATCCGAATGCACCTCTAGCTCTCTTTTTCGGATCGCCAGTAGCATAACACTTTGCATAAACGATTCTACTAGCCAAATAAACTGCACCAGAGACAGCAGATACAACTGGATATTCAATCGCCGATAATCCCAACAAAATCAAAAACCCTGGAATGTGTTCAAGAGTATTTTGATGTCCTCGTTGCACACAATTGAAGATATGCTTCTTCCTGTCTTGATCTGCCTCTTGAGCAGTTGCATACATGAGTGGATAAGGAACCCCAGCAAGCGTACGTGCTTTGGATACTTGGATCCCGAGGTAGAATAGGGTACATTCGGTACCGATAAGAGTTAGCATTACATATCCATGGTTTTTGTTGAGAGTGAGAATCATTTTGGATGA
Organism: Boothiomyces sp. JEL0838; assembly: GCA_027604245.1. Taxonomy (NCBI): domain Eukaryota; kingdom Fungi; phylum Chytridiomycota; class Chytridiomycetes; order Rhizophydiales; family Terramycetaceae; genus Boothiomyces; species Boothiomyces sp. JEL0838. The sequence continues at coordinate 45,255 of JADIIY010000011.1, forward strand.
AATTATTTTCGGGTTTCAGTCGGGTTTAAAGTCACGTTTCGACGTAATGGAGACTTTACAAGTAATCGCGAAGAGCAAGCAACCATTGCAGGCATTCACAAAATGCCAAAAGATTCTCTGTTTCATTTTGCTGGATCACCAATTGCGTATCAAAAGCTAATCTGCCAGCTAAGGTACTCCAGTCAATGGGATATTCGATCCCAGAGAGATTCAAAAAGATCAAGAAACCTGGCACAAGTTCAAGAGTATTTTAATGAGCTCTTTTGCACGCAATTAAAGATCTGCTTCATGAGTTGACAGTTCTGCGCTTGCATACATGATTGGACATGGATCACTAGCGATTTTAAGATTATTTTGGTATAAAGAATTATGTTGCTGGAAAGAATACTACCGTGGATGATATTAAATATCTCAAAGAAATGTTCAATAATATCTGCCCTTTAAAATTCCATTTTCACCAAATTAGTTCAGAGCACTATCGCTACTGCAAATGGTCAGTTATTACAGTTTATTGAGTTAATAGTTTGAATGCGGTTGCGCCAGATGCACCCAACATGGCCAACAAGGCAAAGTAACCAAAGAACCCTCTGCTTCTCTTTTTTGGATCCCCAGTACAGTATCCACCTGCATAGGCAACTCTACTAGCCAAATACACGGCTCCGGAAATAGCAGAAATCAGTGGATATTCAATTGCAGAAACCAACAACAAAATCAAGAATCCAGGAATATTTTCCAGAGTGTTTTGGTGAGCTCTTTGTGCACAGTTGAATAAATGCTTCATCTTGTCCTTTTCGGCCTCTTCAGCCGTTGCATACATGTTTGGATAAGCTACATTTGCTTTTCTTCTAGCTCCGCCTACTTTGGCTCCTAAATAGAGCAAAGTAAATACGGTTCCGATTAGTACTAGAATGACGTATCCGTGTTCTGGGACCAATTGCAAGATCATTTGGGATTGGAGCAAAAGCGAGAGTTTAAGTATAGCAAATTTCTTCCAGCACTTTCTCACTACGCCACTTTGATTGCCGACGGAAATGCATTAAGTTCTGAGACATTAACGTGTCTCTTTCTAGGCCAAATAACGCCGCATACCCCTATAGACTATCCAGGAGTGATGGAGATTGTTTCTTCTATACAAGCATTGGCATAGCTTGGAAATTAAAAGGGCACCATAATCACTTGTTACTGCCAGACGCAAGTTGAGTGTCCAACAATTAATGGCAGACCGCTGATTTAAACGAAAGAACATTGTAATAAACAAACATCGTGTGGCTGAGGGACTCAAACACGCTTGAAGAAAAAAAATTCTTTGAAAACATCTCTACTTTTGTAGACCAGAGAATCGCTTCCAAGTGTACATGCGAGATTCATTCTCTTTTACTTGGGGCAAAGTCCTCGGACGCAAAGATAGAAATATCACCTTTAATCGGCTAGTTTGTGCTATACGATTAGAGCCCACAGATTATATTGTCATAAGTGATAGGTAATTTCGATTTAACGTAGATATGCGATTTGAAACTGAATGAGGCTTGCTCTGGGTTTTCCCTATTTATTAACAGGAAACAACTTTGCTACACTCTGTTTGTTACTGGTTAATAGTAACTAATAATTTTTTCATCAAAGAAGAATAATAGCTTGTTGGTTATCAGTTAATAGTATTGTTAATTGGCTCCATTATAGCTTACAATCCAGATTATTTGGGATAGTCAAACAATTGCTGTTGATGTAATAGCATTTTCAATGAGTTCATTCACTCTTTATAAGTTGGAATTAGAGATATTATCTCTACAGAGCGAGTAACAGTTCAACTTTTTGATTCACTCGAGGATTGTCACATTAACAGAGCAAAGACAAGTCCTTGGCGTGTTCAAAGAATGGACCAGATCAAACTACTCGTCAACCTATTTTCGGTATTTTATAGGCTAATATTGGTCATCAGGTTTAAAGAGTGATTACCACGAGTGGATTTGGAATTAACTGTGCGTCAATCGAATACAGAATTTACTTAATCATCTGACTGTTAAAGATAAAGATCAGTTGCTGAAATTGATTTAAACTATTACTAAACCTCGCTGTGCCTATAATTTGGCAATAAATGCCTGTAGAATTGATAAGCGGGTTTTAATTTAAAACAATTCTTATCCCCACAGCTTTAGGCTAAATTTCTTGTGGTTACACGAGCGGGGAGCATGACCAACCAACCTTTGAAACGAATTTTCAGAAATCAAACATTGTTTCAATCAATGGTGGCGGCTCAAATATAATGACAATAGAGTAAATAAAGCGAATACAATAAATCTAAATCCGGATATTTTTATTTAGTTTTCTTTCATTGAAAATATTTCGGCTTTGTTAGTCATGCTTTTCAGAGCAAAGAACGCCGAACAGGTCACATTTCCTCAGGTGGATTTCTTTTCTTACTCTGAAAAAACCTCATACGATGGATGATACAGTATCTGGCCCTATTCGCTTAGAAGCATTCGAAATGTATCCTACGGATAACACTCCTGAAAAAATAGTTCAAGGTACCATTGAATTTTAATTCAGAATTTAAATACCTGCTAGAAAAATCTCACCGACTGTTTATCACTCTTCGAGAGCCAACAAACACCGGCAAGAATTGGAAACCGTTATTTCAATCTACTTTTGAAGTTTACTCTAGACTGTGGAAATTCCAGCAAGTGCACCGAAAAGTCTTGGAGAATGAACAGTATTATGGACTGAAAAGATGGGAATTGGGAGAACTAGCTTCGAAAATTGGACAACTATATTACTATTACTATCTCAGAACTTCTGATACTTCTTACTTGCAAGAAAGCTTCACTTTTTACTCTGCAATTCAGAAGCGCAAATATTTTGAAAAGGTATTGGAAGCAAAATCAAGTGCGCTGATCATTAAAAAGTTGCGCTACCATATCCGCTACATTGTAGTTTGCTTGTTACTCAACAAGTTCCAACTGGTTCACCAACTGTCGCTTGAATTCCAGGATTACATTAAAAAGTATGAATTCTTTTTGGAAGAAAAGGACGCTATTGAATGGAGATTGCTTTACAATGAAATCAGCAATTTTATATCTGCTCAGCAACTTTACGATGTTTATTATGAAGGACAGTTGCTTCCAATTACTTCTCATTTACGTTATTCCTACAAAACACCTCTTAACCCACAGATTAAACTTGAACAGATTGTAGTAGTTGGAAACTATGAGCATCACGTAAGTATTTGATAAACATAGGCTAAATTTTCTGGTTTAACTCTCGACATGTACGGGCTACTACAATCGCTTGAATTTGATCCTGAGTTCAGCGATTCACAGATGCCAGAGTTACAATCGCAATCTGGATCTCTGGAGACTAGTGAACCAACCAACATTAACAGAAATCCTGAAAAACACCTCTTATTCAGACCAACTATTGATCTCTTAACATTAAAACTTGCCACTTGTCAAAAAGATATGACTAGTGATCAGTCTGCCTTGTTGTTGTATTTGTCTGGTGAAGGATCACAATCTAAACAGCCAAGTGGTATCAGTATGGCATCACTTCCATCTGGAAAATCAAACCACGATACCATCAACACATTCTTTCCGCATGATCTAATCTCATTCACCAGAAAGCCCATGTTTGTCATTGTAGATTCAGACAACAGCATGGCATTTAAAAACTTTAGAGCTGCCTTTGATCAACCATTCCTATGTATATTATCCCCACCAGAGATGCCAGTAACCAAAGGTACTATTTATCTAACAAGACCATCCAAGTTCAATTTTCACTGTTTTCTTGCACTGTCCACTAAAAGCATTCTGTTTTGTCTCCAATATCAAACAATTGAAACCAAACCAATGGCAATATGCAATGGATAAACTAAAGGAAATAGAATTATACATTATATCTCTGTTGCAGCGTAACGAAATTGGTAACTCAACATTAATTTAGATTTCTCCTTCAAAGCCTTTATTCAAGACGAGTTTTTAGCGCAGTACATTACCCGATTCATATTCAGTCGTATTGTTTTGCAAGCACATTTGAATTGCGGTTCAAACAATTTACCTGATAGTAATCCGAGTGTACCAGACTTTTTCTTTAATCATAATGACCTTAAAGCCCTTGTAAACGAGTTGGTTGTTATTTGTGGGGTTTCAGATTATTACAGGTTCTGGTAATAAATGTATTTGTATGAGCTTTTTGTCGTTCTGCAAGTTCGCAGTTGCTACTATGTGGTACTGGGTCATTCGAGAAACAATATTTTGGGCCAATAGAGAGGTTGCGATTTTCATGCTTTTTTTTTGTTTTGAGCAGCGCTGTCGCTCAAACATTTTTCTACTATCCTGGAATAGAGGTACCGCTGACGTACGAATCCGATATTCTATATGCAAGCAGTATCGGATGGATAAGTAGCACAAGAGCCTATACATTCTCCAACATGTTTTTCCATCAGTGTATGGATCTTTGTAGAGAAAACGACTTTTGTCGTATGTTTAATTGGCAACAAGTTATAGAGCATACTGGAGGTGGGTGGAAGCGTGGTTTGGAACCGCGAGGATGGATTAACATCTATGAAGTGATAGGAGAATGTACAATGTACGAAGGCGGGGATCCAAACGATGGATTGCAAGTATTTGCTCCACTTGGAAGGTATGCTGGAATGATATTTTCGAAAAGTAATTGTGAAATATCGTTATCTGGAATTGTATTTTGTGATTTTCAAAAACGTATGCAAAGCAGTTACGATTTGGTTGTTCCTTGGAACGGAACTAGCATTGATAACACTACTGTTCTTTGGAATAACGATTGCTTTTGGGATGACTCTGGTTCGTTGCAAGTATTACCTGTTTCCAGTAACTTGGAGTGTCAGCAAAGATGTATTGAAGAGCAAGCTTGCACTCACTTACAAACCGAATCATTCAATATCACAAAAAAGCACTGTATTTTGTATAGCGGCCCAGTGCAAGTATCCATTACGTACCCAACATTTGCAGTACCATCTACGACAAACATAAATAATAGAATAGGATCATGTTCAATTTTACCACAGCGAAACAATTGCAGTGTAATTGGAAATCAGTATCAATGTGATTTAAATGAAGAAATACCCTCCGACATTGTAAAATACCAATACTTTGAATTTAAAGTAAATAGCACCGAAAATATTGCATACAATTATTCTTGCGCTTTGGATGGCGGTATACTTCAGGTGTACACTAATTTGTACACGTTAGAGCAGTGCAAATCTGCATGTACATTATTCGATGACTGTAAAACATTTGCAATATCACAAGTAACACCGGATTTCTATTGCTGGCTGGGATCTGGTCTGAATTTTAAATTAATTGGGGCAAGCCAAGGCGATAACTACTGTGGAGTGCTCCTCGATAGAGTCCAAGTGTTAAATCGCCAGATTCAAATATCTCCAGTATCTATTGCTTTTTCGTTTAATGGATTGAGTTTTTTACCATATGGTAATAAAACTGTACAAAGTCAGGATTTCCTTGAATTCAGTGCAATTAATGGTTGGAGCCTTTCTTCTCCTTACGCAACATTTCTTGCGAACAGCTTAGCTGATTGTGCTACTCCGTGCAAATTTAACACATCTTGTTCATATTCATTCTGGGATGGTAATAATTGTATGCTACACAATACACCAAACACGTTGACCAATTCAGGAAACTATATTGTGTATCTAAAGTTGCAGAATTGCCAAGATTGTACTGAATACAAAATCAGGAATGAGCATTTGCAATTTCTAGGTTTACCGAACCAAACTTACTATTCAAATGCTCCAGAAGTCTTTAATGGATTTCTTGGGTATAATTTCAATTCAAATGGCTTGGGTAAAGTATTTGGAAATCTACATGATTGGAGTGCACCTGAATGTGAGTTTACCGAACCACTGATTACATTTGATAACGTTGACCTCGAGAGCTGTTACACTGCTGCCGTTGGAAGCAAATTATTATTCTCATATGAATATAAAGGTAAATTAAAAGTAACTTTGGTGTATACCCTTACATATCTTACAATTCGGATGGAATCTGTAGATTTTTTGCGTTGGATCGACTATCTAGTATTAGATATAAGGCAACATCGGCATGTGCCTTTAGCGAACTCTTGGGAACATCCATTCCAGTAACAAACGAGACTCAGCCCCACCCAGTTAGAGATACTTACTTTTTTGGCAAGCAATTAGTGTCATATATTAATGGTCGATTTGAAATATGGGCATATCTATGGACAGGAAAGTCCAGTAAATACACTACATTTAAAGGGCCATACATTGATTGTGTCAATTATTGCGCCAAACAAAAGAGTTGTATTCAGTTTGTGTGGTTCTCTCCTGTGTCCTTTGTATTTGAAGGTGATTGTTATAGCTATGAATCATCAGTCGCAGTTGGTGATATGGTACCATACAAAGGAGCAGTATCTGGATGGATCGAAGGAAGGCTACCATGTACTATTAAAGGAATGAATGTAACTTGTGATAAAAGTATATTGTCCCAAAACCAATCTTCAACTGTATTGTTCCTTTCAAAGACAGCTACGCCGATTATTACAACTACACCTACTATAAATATAGACATGTTAACTGCACGCTCCACCATTCAACAATCAGACTTTCCAACTACAACACCCGTTGCAGATATTACCGCGAATGCAGCAGGCAACTCCAATGATTTTGGAATAAACGCATCCTCTACATTCAACGATGCAGGATTACAAATCGGACATACTTCTACAACTCAACCGATTGTCGTCACGCTCATCGTGAATGATACACTGCGGGACAATATTCAATACCATTCCAAATTTCAGATTACTACGCCAATAATAGCAGGTCTATTGGTGAGTGCGCTATTAAACATTATATTATTTGTGTTTTTAGCCAAAGCAACATGGGTTTATCCTCAAGCGAAGAACCCTGATTCAGTAGATAGTTCAATACCATATTCCGATAAAGCAATTATCCCAGACAGGCAGTTTGTATTTGATGCTGGTTCGCAAAATGGGCTTTTGGAAAGTAACTATTATCCAATGCTACCCAGGAAAAGTTCTTTCACGAATGTTATCACTAATAATCATCATATTTATTTGATTGCCACAATGGAAAACGCTCAAGATTGTTTAAAGCTGCTGGAAAAGCTTTTCCTAGAATTTGTCAGCAATTCAGATTCAGATATACCTGGTTGTTTGAAAATCTCTTGTGGTGATTCTATCAAAATTTTGAAGATGAAGGAGAACAAGGTATGGGGTTCAAATGGAAAAACGACTGGAAAACTAGCTCCAGGTTTTCTAGACAGTATCGATTGTCCAAGATTGGAATTAACGATTATCAAAGAAACAAATTCTTCCAAAAGTTCATCGGAAATCAGTGAAAAGATCAGAATAGCTTTGGATCTGTTTCCAAATCAAGTTTCCATCAAGTATTCCAGCCTTGAAAAAGTAATTCTTGAACAATTCTCCCTTCTATTGGAGAGTATATCTGGGAACGAAAAAGTGTTTTTGTTTGCTGGACAATACAATGATGTACTCCATGCCCACTTGCAAGCTTTGGCATCTGATAACTGGACCTTTATCGAATGTGCAAATATTTCAAACGCGGAGGAGTTGTACAGTATTAATTTGAGTTACCCCCTCCAATAACAATAATATAGTTCAAGTTCACTTTTTAAAGGTTGAAATCCCGATAACTTGACGATTGCTAGATATAAAGGCTGTTTGCAAATAAGGGTTAGCTACTAGCCCGATACCAAATGAATAGGTAACGGACAGGAGACTTCCGCTATTATTTCTACTGGAAATGAGAGGGTGGTGCTTTTTGCTGTCGGTTACAATGATACCCTGCACTCTTATTTCCACAATCTGAGGAAAGACGCATAGGCATCCATTTATTGCGCCAAATTCGACAAGCTCAATCTGGTGTCGTTCAACTCAAACTTTTAGTTGTCATTTTTATTTCTAAAATAATATAATACTTGTGTAAATTATTAGGATGCCTGCCCAACAGTAAAATGGATTTTTTGAACCGTTTGTAGTTACACTGCGACCGATCGTCCGAGGGCTGTCTCTAAACAAATGCTCAAATGTAGAGGACCAAGCTGTGCGAGGAGTCAAATCAGCATCCAAATTCCACAGATTCTTCAAAAACTTTAGAATGGAAGTATGTGTATACACGCCCCCATTATTCTTGCCGTCATGCTCTACCACTCCTGCATCAACCCAGGGTGAAATCAAAATGGTGGGGACACGAAGCCCCAGTCTTGTGAAATCAAAAGTTGAAATTTCATTCGTGAACGAAACTGTTTCTTGATACAAGATATTATCACCTGGTGGAACATTGACAGGTGGTGGTACATGATCGCCAAAACCTCCTGCTTCGTCGAATGTCAAGATGAACAATGTCTGATTCCACTGCGGTGAATTTACGATAGCTTCGTAAATTGATTTAACAAATGCTTCGCCCATTGATATTGGGGAAGGAGGATGCATAGAATCGTAGTAGCAGCATTCTGGATTAATATAAGAGAATTGAGGTAGATTACCAAGTTTTGCGTCATTGAAAAACGCATCTAGTGGTTTGACGTTGGTTTTAAAAGCTCCACTGCTCCATGTCCAATTATAAAATAAGGAATCTGGGTTGAATCCTGTTATTTGACTTGAAGGAGTATCCATGTCGTAGTATGCTTTTGTAAGCGAGCCTGTTGTGTTTGCATAGTTGATCCAAGTAATGCTATTCTCGCTCAATTGTTGAAAAATAGATCTCTGGGTGAGACCACCAAAGCCAAAGATACTGAATGAATTGTTTGCTACACCTTGCGAAGTTCCAGAGGTAAGGTAAGCTCTATTGGGATTTGTTGGACCAGGAACAGAAGCAAACCATGAATCAAACAAGACATAGTCTTGAGCTAGTTGCTCCATGAAAGGAACTTGAGATGGATGATAGTAGTTAATTACCGCTGCAGCTCTTTTATCATCTCCGTGTATACGGTAATAATTTTCTTGTGCGTTAACAAATCCAGTCATGTTTGCAATAATTTTACCAGATTTAATTGCCGCTTCATTAGGTGAATACTGGTTATATAATCCAAAACTAATTCCGCTCAAGGTATGGTCAGGATCATCTTCTACCACATCATTCGCGTCAGAAATTGCATCTGCACAAACAATATCACTATTATAGTCTGATATATTCGTTGGATTACAAAACTTTTTCCCAATCAATCCATTAATTGATGAATTATATGTGAATCCTCCAGCTATTGAATCAAACGAACGATTTTCCAGAGCTAATACAATGACGTTCTTGATCTTTGCCGAAAGTGGAACTTGTGCATACAATCCAGATAACAGTAAAACAAACATAATTTGGAAACAATTGAGCAAGTTGGGATTTCCACTTGAACGTGTCGTGATGCGGATATACTTGTCGGACTTTTGAATGTAATATATTAACAAGTGGCTCCATAAAAAATACAGGCCGATTAAAAGTATATTAATAGGAAAGACATTGTAGTATGAACGTTAATTACTTTCTAGTACAAAGAAAGAAAGGTTAAACGTGCGCATGAACGTGTTTGATCAATCAAAAATACTGGTGCTGATTCACGGACAGCCGGAGATGGCGGACTCTACATTTTAAATTGCATGAATAGAGGAATATTGGGCTTTAATCACATTTAGAATTTATTGGATACATATACACTGATATTCTCCAAGTTTCCATCTCATGCTAATTGAATTTCCTATAGAAAAGCACAACTTTATACAATGGACAGGTGATTTAAATAAGATATTTAACAATCCAATCATAAAGATATGGTTCATAGGGACATCCATTTTCTATGAGCCATTGCATATTCTCCCATCGTACGCGATTTCAATCCCAACAATCAACCAACTAATAGTAACTAAAAATCACATGACTTTTTTTTATTTTTTTTTTGAAAAATGAAATTTCTCACTGGAGACGATAATGGATTAGTTAAACTTACAAACCAGAAAAAGACTCTAGTATTCGGAAAAACTAATCGCCATCAAGGTGTGCAATATATCGCATTTATTAACGACGAAACAATCGCCATTGCAAGGTCAAACGGACAACTTGATATTATGAATACAACTGGTACTATCTTGAAATCAATTCAGTTGTTTGAAAAGCAGAAATTTGTCGGTTTGTCTGTATACAAAAATATTGTAATCACTTGTTCTGATCATGGACAAGTAGACTACACACCAGTTGACACTGAAGGGAAGAAGCCTTTGTTTGACTATGAAATGAAGGAAAAAAAGATTAATTTGGGTATAAATGACTTGTGTTGCTTCAAAGTACACCCAAATTTGCCACATTTATTCGCAACTGGAGGTAAAGAGCGTGAATTATCCATCTGGGACTACAATTCTGAAAAAACAGAACCAGTATGGAAAGCAAAGAACGTCAAAAACAACAAGTTGGATATGCGAGTCGGAGTATGGGTTACGGATATCAATTTTATTGAAGTTAAAGATGAAAAGGAAAACGGAAATGATTTCCAAGCAAAGATCTTGATATCGACTGGCTACTCACATATTAGAATCTATGACCCCAAAGTGCAAAAAAGGCCAGTAAAAGAGTACCACTTTCCTGATTTGCCAATATATCATTGCATCGCTGGTGAAAGTAAAGTATATTTCAGTGATACTGTGGGTAATTGTGATTAATTTAGGCAACTTGACTTGTATTGACTATAATAACGGGCAAATGCTTGGTAAATATAAAGGTATTGCTGGTGCTGTGGGGGCTATGGCTCTATATGAAGATAAATTAATAGTTGTTGGTAATGACAGATGGTTGAGGGTATTTGAAACCAGTGGAAAGAGAGGCGAACTTGAAAAGGTAATCTTGATCTGATATAGGTATATCTAAAGCAGAGACTCACCTGTGTATTGGTCTATGATGATCCTGTTCAAGAAGCTCCTAAAGAAGATGAAACACAAGACATCTGGGATGAAATACCAACGGTGACAGAAGACAACAAGAGAAAGCATGAAGAAGAGCCAGTAGTAGAAAAGAAGAAGCCCAAATCAAAGACCAGTGGAAAGAAAATAAAGAAACAAGGTTAAAAAATACTTGTATTTGACTGATTAATGTTTGGAGAACAGAATATCACTGTTGGCTGTTGGTTTGAATGTTTAAACAACCGTTTGAGAATACTTGTTTGATCAATCAACCCTCCGATTGACCAAGAGATCAAGATCCAGTCCATACAGGAGAGCGAATTACCGGTATAGCTAAAAGCTTCAAGCATTGCCGTTACTATGGCAATGATAGTCAACGCGATTTCTACTGCCAAAGACACCCACAACTGATTGAATCGCTTTTGATAATCTTCAGAATTTCTACGTGCAAATGCGAAATGATCAGATAGCCCAATCATTGATTTTATATCGAATAGAACTCTAATAATGAAAATAGGGAGAATAGTACACGCTTGCAATATTGCTGATGCTGGAAATAAGGCTGATCCTGAATTTGTAATGAATACCAAAATGGTTCTAATTGAGCGAACAGCGAAAACTACAGCGAGAAATCCTATTACAACACTTCTGATTGTATCTACATTCCTATGGTGATGAATTGCCAGATATCGCTGCATACTTATGTACAAAATACAGCACACACAGATACTGTAAAAGATTGTGGATGTGGATACGATCCAAGAAAAGTTTGGAATTTGCCCTCCTTCTAGTTTGGTCCAGGTATTCACCAACTGAATGAGAATATAGAGGAACCAAGTTGCCAATAAGAATCCGACTTTGAACACTCGATTAGCAAGAACGGTAATCGAATGAGACAAGATCATGAATAGGGCAAAGCCGGAGCAGAAGAGAGTGAAATAGTCTCGGTTCAACATTTAAATTTGTCGAAATAAGGAATTGAACTTATTGACGGGTCTTTGATACGCATTGACATTCGGAAGTGAGATCTAGAATCAGCTGATCAATTGGAATCCATTCTGTTGGTACTTGCATGATTCAATGAAAAGAACGTACACTTTCCATGTATTTTATAAAACGATTGAGAAATCGTCCTAGTGAGCGGCTTTATTAAAAATGGATCATCCGGTTGGACAGATTTATGTATTACTGAGAGCTTGCTGAATTATACTCGTCACGTTTATTGTATTTCCATTTTGTGGACTAGCAGTAACATTCTTCTTTGGGTTTTTTGGACTTTTTGGTGCGGAATCGCTTACTGTCAATTTTCTAAGATCAAAAGTAAAGTTAAAACTTCTTGGGCAAGATAAACATATATCTTTAATGGAACGCTCCCGTCTTTAGGAGCCGATATTGTTTCATTGCCTAAATACTTTTCGCCGTTTACTATTGTTTCCCAGTATATTATTTTATAATTATTCAGATCGCCTATTTTTGACACATTGACTACAAGGTGTCAAAGTACCAGCCAAGGATACATTGACTGTAACTTGGAAGTTGTCGTTATTTCCCACCCAATCATTAGTCTGATTGGTATTCACTATAAGTGGAATGGTAGCGAATAACATCTTTTTGTTAGTATTTATAACAGCGCTAAAATCATGTGAACTTGCATATAAATGTTGGCACAAACAAGAAGTTGTTGAAAATATTGAACCAACTATTCAATGAAGCTGTGTCAAATATTTCGATTAGCTAGTTGGAAATCAGAAGAGGTAGCGATATCGAATAGCTTTGTTTTAATATCAACCGTTTTACGGCTCGACCAGCAGATTGTGGATATTTCTCTCTCTTTTTGATGATTCAGCTCTTTTGGCGTTAGTTCCCACTCAAATCCCTTAAAAAGCAGTGATTATCGAAAACGATCCCCCCAATTTCGTGGCACTTGTCAAAAACAATTGCCTCGTTCCTGATCAATAATCAGAGCCTGCGGTTATAAATAATCCAAACGCATTGACGTTCATACAATGTTGAATCGAGCTTATTTTACTCTCTTTTCTAGTGGTTTTGCGCTATGTATGATCCTAAAACAATCTGCCATTGTGCTGTCAACACCTTCTCAAAGAAAATTTGGCGTATTACTACTTGTTTGGTTTGCTTACATAATGGTCCAATTGGTAAACAGCTGGTCCGCTTTGCAATCAAGAACAATTGAAAACTTTACTTGGGGCAGTATCAACCTCTACTATTTTCTACTCGATTTGCGTAACTTCTTTGCTCTACATTTCAATGCAGCGTTACTTGGCAATCAATCATCAAAATTCGTTCTCTGACTGGATCAGAAAGGGGACTATCGTGATGCTTGTAGTTCTGTTCTTGATTCGCCTTGTCAGAACTGGCTATGTTTTCATGCAAAACTCTGGCAGTTCAGTATTTCCTATCGCTTCTACGCTTCAAGTGCTAACAATTTTCCCAATCTTTGTAATCAGAATGTTCTTTGATATTGCGTCGTTAATCAAGCTGTACCAACACTTTAGCAGTGTTAGTCTACAACCCTCAAACAAAATGGTAGCTTTTGCCCAATTAGGTTATTCTTTGGTTGTTGAAATAATCTTGACATTATTGTCCATCTATGTTGCTTATATGGAAGCAATCGGATATACTGGTGACAACATTGCAGTTGTCGATTGGATCATGATCAGCTGGGCAATTGGCGCATTGTTGGAGCAGTCCCAAATCCTGAAAAGACTGTTTTCTGATGCAAACAGTGATGAACTTACCACTAAGAGCGCTCACCAGCAATCTACATATGCTCACTCGCAAGCAACAAGAGTATCAATCTTTTAAGCCCAAACTAGTATAGAATAAATCTTTCAGTTTCCAAATGCATGTAATTAACCGATATTTTCCCTTTGGCGGAAACGTTTCCCTCAAATCAAAGGTTTAAACAAAGTGAATATCCCAAAACCCTCTAAAATTTAACCTCGCAGGTACCCATTAGGAAGCGAACATTAAACGTACATTAGTTTTTATTCAAAAAAGTACATTTCGTTACATGAATGAAAGTTCGCTTTGACACCATTTTCCTTTTTGGGATACACGTTTTCCAACAATCAGATATAAATAGTGGGTAATTAAAAAGATTACCCACATGTTCACACTCTTACTGTCTGCTGCCGCTGCTCAGTCTACTCTGTCATCAAAAATCAAGAATGTGGTTGTCTTGGTCCAAGAAAACCGCTCATTCGACTCTATTGCAGGTGGTTTTACCTATGACCCAACTATTGATGGACTGGTGGGTAAAAAGTTTTGTAATCCTGCCAATGTAACTGACCCTAACAGTGATATTGTGTGTGCTGACGCTATCGTGGATGCAAATGATATTGTAAAAGATGACCCTAATCACTCTATCAGTGGAACTTCTTTTGGCATATACTCTCAATTTGCTCCAGATGAATCTGCTATTAAATCCGGTTCTTTGAAGGCAAACATGAACGGCTTTGTCAACGAACAGGAAAATTGGTACAAATTCAGGAATGATGATGCTCGTGCCTCTGCAATTTTAAACTATTATCACCCAACTCAAGTCCCATTCATGGAGCAGTTAGGGAAAGACTATGTACTGTTTGATCAATGGTTCTGTTCTGTCCCTGGGCCAACCAACCCAAACAGAGCCTACATTACATCTGGTACTTCACAAGGTAATGGTAACAACAACTTTTTTAATCTTACTTTTGGTGGAATGACCCAACGCTCAATATTCCAACAGCTGTCTGAAAACAACATTACTTGGATAAACTATGCCAATACAACCACCAAACTTGATCAACCTTTCTACCCACGAGGCACCCCAGACAATGCTCTTCACGGATTTAACCCAGATTCACTCTTTTACGATTGGACTTGGAAAAGCGGTGCTGTCGATACCAACGTCAAGACTTTGGACAAGTTCTTTGCTGATGCAAAGAATGGAAACTTGCCACAATTTACTTATATCAACCCAGAATGCTGCACTTATGACTCTATGCACCCGCCATCTCCAATTAGCCATGGTGAACAATTCGTAAAGTCTATTTACGATGCTCTAGTGTCATCTCCACAATGGAAAGACACTCTCTTCATTTTGACATTTGACGAAGCTGGAGGTTTTGGTGATCATGTCCCACCACCAGTTAACGTACCTGCTGGTGATAGCTACACCTATCAAGAAAAAGTATTTGCAACTGGTGAAATCGCTACTTTTGATTTTACACGCTTGGGAGTTCGAGTGCCTACCTTTTTGATATCTCCATGGGTTGACGCAGGAGTGGTAGAGCACGACGGCAAGAATAATGGAGGAGTATATACTCACACTTCTATTATCAAGTTCTTGAAGAATTTGTGGAACTTGGATGGTGATTTGACTCCTCGCACAGCTTGGTCTGCTACTTTTGAACACTTGATCAGAGATATTCCACGAGGCTCTGGAAGCCCTTCAACAACTACTTCTGCTAGCCCAGTACAAACCACTTCTGGTGGTAAGATTGAACAATCTTCCGCTGGGGGTTTGCAAACCTCTACTGTTCATATGTCTGGCCCTCCTACAAGTGTACCATCTCCACAAACTGGAACCACTGGACAAAATTACAATGGAAACAAAAACGCTCCAAACTACAACGCGCCTCAAGGTCAGTACACGGATTCTTCTAAAAATGTTTTGAACTCTGCTTCTACTTTTTCATTTGGAGGACTGCTACTACTTATCTTGGCTATTTAGAATAAAAACACTCGATTGTTAGACTTGCAAATACACGTTTAATATTCTCATTCGCTTAAACTATTGATCTCAACAATGCATTCTTTTCAGGCACCCTGTTCCTCCTTACTTTTGATGAAAATGATGCCGTCGCGAAAGAAGATACAACCGACAACACTATTTACACTATCGCTATTGGTTCTGGTGTTGAAGCAAATTCTGTTGATAATGCTCGTTATGATTACTATTCTCAAATTGCTTTGTTGAACAAGGAATGGGGATTGCAATCTTTGGTAAGAAATGATGTACCCTATTTGATCTTGGAACCCAACCTCTCCAGGAAAAACTGTTTCTACTTTACCATCTCAAACCACTTCAGCTCCAGTGAATCCAGGTTCAGGGTCAAATGGTTATCCACCACGAGCAACTACTGGGCAATATGGAGTGTCTACCACTTACGCTCCAAAAGATATTTACAGTTCTGCTGTACCATACTCTTTCTCTGGATAGCCAGTTGCAGCTCCAATACCAAAAGGCGCTGGGTTAGGAGGTATATTAGATGGCCTGCTTGGAGGTATTGAAAGTGGTAACGGTGGTATCTTTTCCGGTCTGACATCTGGAATCACTCAGCTAATTATTGAATAACGCAAATACTCAACTCCAAGGCGTTCAATCCACACTTGAAAGCAGCCAAGGAACACAAGCAGATTTGCAAAAGGCTAATATTGATTCTGCAACCGTCCTAGCAAAAGTCCAAGAGCAATTTGGCAACCTGGATGGTATCTCCAAAGCAGCAAACATGATTCAAGATGTCGACTCTAAATTGAGTTCAGGGACATTGTCTTCTGATCAATTAGCAGCAATAAAAACCCAAGCGATTGCTGGATTGACAGCTGGTGAAAAAGTATTGTCAGATAGGGTTGATCAAGTATCAAATGCAGATATTGGCCAACTCTTATCATTAAAAAAGGAGGTGGATCGAGCAAAGAAGGATTTAAAAGCAAATGGGCCAGCTGGTGGGGGTGTTGTTCAAAAACTTGCTGCTTTGGACATTTCCAGTCAAGTTGATTCATCAACTGCCGACACTTTCTCACAAAATAGTACTTCTGAGCCTACAACCACTGTAGAAAGTGCCTCTGATACTACTCAAGACAGTGGTAACGTTCAAGATACCACATCAAACGTTCAAACTGCAAAAGACAGTATATTAGAAACAACTGAAAACGCAGATTAAAAATAATATCCTGTATTAATAAAATAATACTATTTCTTGGACCTATTCCCTGTATTTAGTTTCTTTTTTACGATTATAGTAAAAACTACACTGAACATAAGAGTATAAACTAATCAAGAGCACTATAATAAACCATACGCCTATCTTAGTACTATTTACCTTCATAATTCCACATTTCGTGGTACATTTCAATTATACCGTCTATACCAACAGCAAAGCCTACTAAATTTGCTGTAATCATTTGTAATAGGTTAAACACGCCACCAAGTGCGCATACATCCAAGTACCAACTCTTTTCTTTGTTCCTTGGAGTACAAAATAGTCTAGTACCAATGATTTCTGGTAATATAAATATGGATATTAGCCATCCCCAAGCAAGCAATTGCAGATTGATATCATGCCAAATAGCAACAAAAGTAAATATACAAAAAGTATTAAGCATCTTGTACTGTTTACCTCCTAATGGTACATACAAGTACCTAATCAAGAATTTGTTGTAAGATGAATGCCAATGCTTCCAGAATTCCTGAGCAGAATATTGATTAGTAATACACCGAGTCATGTTCTCTGTAGTTTCAATGTCATCATACATTGCCCACATTCTAAAGAATCTCCAAATTATCATTAGTTTTAACCAAATGAATTTCAAGTTAAAGTAACCCAAGCAATAGATTTCTAGTGAAGAGAATCCTTTGAATGCCTTTGCGTTTTTTATAGCTACAACATACAAATTGTGCATCATCAATTCCATTAATAAAACAATTCCAATCCTGTATTAACATTAATTACCATCTGATGGTATACATTATTGTGTTTTTGATATTGATTGTCTTTCTAGAGTTCATTTGGTTGGTAAAGTCATTAAAAGATATTATTGGACCAGCAAGGTATAGTGGCGCGTATAGCATGTAAACAAGGTAATTGAACAGAGAGTAATCTGTTGGTTTAATAATCCGTGCTTTCTGACATTGAAAATCATTACACTCTGAACACTTGCCACAGTGTTTTTCATAATCAAGTTCTCCTTCCCCATTCAGAGCCCAGTACCTGAATTACAATTAATTACCTATCCATTGAATATGAAATCATTTTCAAGACACAAAAATTAAATGTGATATGCCATCGCATTCCTATTCCTCTTATAGAATCCAGGTAGTCGAATCCTATAGAACTGAATTTGTATCCGCCATAGTAGTCATTTGCAAATAGAATCGCAATACAGTAAATCCAGGTTAATATCGGTCCAACCAGTGATTTGGTACTATTTGCTATCAGATAATTGATTAAAATAATAAAAAGTATCTTCAGTATTGATGCACCAAATACAGCGGATAGAAATATAACAGATAGTACCAATGATACTGTTTGCTTTGTGGTATTTGCATTTAATGGTTGGTATCCTCTGTTTATGAATTTCAAAAGGTAATTAATCAAAGACCATGCAATCATGACTACCAGTAGAATTGGGATGTTATTCCTAAAGGAAGAATACTGTGCATCGCTGTTATCCACAATCCCCATCCATCCGGTTGATAATTTGTTTGAATATAAGGGGTAATTCGGATGTGTGGCTAAGTCAATTATAAGTTACTTTTACTGAATTGCAATGTAGTATATGTGAAATATACCATTGAACAAGCAGCTATTCCCCTGTAAACGTTGATGTTTAAATTCATTGAATTTCCACGGCAAAAAGTTTCTGGTGGCGTCTTGTAGTTTCTGATTTTGCACTTCACTAACTTTGGTCAGATCGCTTTAGTATCTTAGATAGACGCATCTCAACGCGCATCTGATATCTCTCTATTGCTCCGAGATATGAATCATCAATATTGATAAAAGGATGATTTATTACCAGTATGAATTAGACCTTACTGAACTGCTCAAAGAGCTAGAATCACTATACAACTGGTAATCATCAAATATGTGCAACCCAATCTCTTCCGGCGAGAATTCACTCCTCTGCTCTACAGAATGATCCAGATCTTCATATCCATGAATAATCAGCTGATTGATATCCTGCATCACTTGTTCAAATTCATTGTCGATATGGTTCACAAACGTTAATTTGATCTTTCGTTTTCTCCTTCTTTTATTATGAGGTTTATTTGAATGAGGTTTGTTTAATGCATCTCTATATGATTCTGAATTAGAAAAATCTTGCCTTTCATTTTAAATAGTAAACTTTTTTGTGGTCAGTTGACTTGTATAAGCTAAAATAATGCTCATGTGATTGATCTTGCCAGTTGAGTAAATAATCTGGGACAATAGATTTTGGATGATAATGAGAGGCTGATTAGCCTTGTACTAGGTTACCATTCGAGATTACTGATTCGGGATATAATATAGACACGTAAGCAAACTGTAAAAGAAAGATAATTATCAGATTTGGTTATATTTTGGAATTGTTTAACCAAGCCATGATCAATGTATTCGCAATGGCAGTTGGCGGTGATAATTGCAAGATTTTCGATTTCCCTTGTGAGGCTTCCATGACTGTTTCTTTATCAAACCATCTCGCATCTAGGTTTACTTTTAGTTACCTTCCAATTCATCATCATCTAGCTGAATCTCGGTAGTTTTAGCATATGCTATGCTGCCCAACATTAACTGTGAAGGGAATGGCCATGGTTGGCTGCTGTGGTAAGAAACTGCTTCAATTTCAACACCAGTCTCTTCTTTGGCTTCCCTTACCACGGCTTCTTCCATAGATTCACCAGGCTCGACAAATCCAGCAATACAGCTGTACATTTTAGCTGGCCAGATCTTTTTTCTTCCCAAAAGTAGTTTTTGTCCGCAAGGGGAAACAATAGCAGAAATTACTACTGCATCCGTTCTTGGATGGGAATAGTTTTGAGTAGTAGAATGCGAAACACATTCCTTGTTTTCACATGTTCTTTTGTATCCAACTTCAGAGGAAACTGTTTTAAAAGAACAAGTTGGGCAATAAATATACCGCGCATTCCAGTCAATCATTGATCTCGCTTGAGCAAATAATGCAGCTTCCATGTTTGGTAACCTAAAAGCTGCTGGTCTGGAATGAACAAATTCTCCATGCTGGTCCAAGTTCAATTTAAGACTAGTCACATCCATTACCCAATATCTCGTTAATAACAATTACCCTATATCAAACTGAACATCTTTTCCGAGATACACTGCGTACTTTAAATCAAAGAAATCCTTGGTTTGATCATAGTCTAGCCAACAAATTCGGTCGTTTTTGGATAAATACTTTAGGTCATTGAATATCATTGTGCGGGATACCTTGCGCTCTGTCAATAGTTTATCCGTGAGCAATCGTTTGGTGCTCTGTCTGTCTAGTTCATTGCCCGTAAAAAAAGTTGTTGATTTGAACCGTTTCCACATTTTCGGAAAAATTATACTCCTTTTGATGTTGGACGTGTTAGAAAGACGTTCATAAAGAGTGCTTGATTGAAAGTAGGAGTGATTATGTGGTTTACGATTTATTTAAATAGCAGAACAGATGATGCATAAAGTCATCCATAGTAGTGAATAGTCGCACTATACCCGCAAGCCTAGTCAGCCAGTTGCAAATGTAATTGTACATGTGCCTTTTCAATTTACGCTCCAGGCGCCTTTTAAAAGCTTTTCTTGCCTTTAGAGAAAGATAAACACGGAATTGATCTGTAAAGGTAATCTCCAAATAAAGATCAAAGTCTACTAGCCCTGAATATACCGTGAAGCGTTGTATTATTACTGGGATTTGCAATACGGCAGAGTAAATCAACTTGTAGGAAGGATTCTTTGATACTTCAGAAAGGAATTTTAAATCTTGAAGGTGTAAATCAAACTTTCCTATTATGATATCTCGCATTGTGAATTGGCTGACATGTATTACTCTGATTGCTTTCAGTTTTCCAACGAGTATATCGAAATTCTTCATGATTGGCTTTGTATCTAAGAGTATTTGGGGGATTCTCTTTATCCGCAAGAGAAATCTGGTGTCAATTTGATCAAGTAATTGCAATCCAACTCGTATTGTTTTATCACCTAGGAAATATTCTACAATTTCGAGAGGAATATAGATTTTGAATCCAAAGATATCAACTACTGGATCTTTCTTCAGTTGATTCAGAATTAAATATTGACTTGGAGTATCTCTTTGGAATTCAAATAATCCGTCAAGTATTTGGATGTGTGAGTCTAAACTTCTGTCGAGAAAACTGATCCTTTTCGGGTCGCGGACACATTTCTGTTCAAAATCATCAGTCAAATCTGTATTTTCTTTCTTGTTGGATTCCGATTTTGGAATATTCTGGCCAACGTCGGCTTCATTGCTCGGATAATCATTCTCTGGTGCGATATCCGAATACAACTCGTTTTCGTGTTTTTCTTGGTTTGAAATTAAATCGCTGTCGTATTGAGGTTGGCTTAAATGGGATATATCTTTATCCAAAGAAATTACTGGAATTTGAACCTGTTCATCTGGATGGGAATTGTGCAAGTAGTAGCCACATTCGTCACCAAGAATTTCATCAATAATCTCAATTAGCTGGGTAATCTTGAGTTTGTTTAACGGATCAAATATCCACAGCTGCACATTGTGGTGTTCCAAATAGTGTACGAGTGGCTTGTTATCAACATCCAAGGATTCAAGCTCGTCAAGGATAGGGATTAAATCTTGTTGAGTGAATTTATCTGGCAGCTCTGCAATCATCTCAATTGCCCTTTCAAACATTGTGGGAAAGCGTGACAGAAAGCTTAATGTGACAATTATTTTTTTTTGTCAAAAATGTCGAAACAGAGAAAAAAGTTGGATTCAAGAATCCCAGCAATAATCCAAAACGGAGTTCAAACCAATCATCGCTCATTCTTTGTAATAGTCGGAGATAGAGGAAGAGACCAAGTTGTTACTCTTCACTATTTACTTTCAAAAGCCAGAGTTGCTGCTAGACCCAATGTGTTATGGTGTTACAAGAAGGAATTATCTTTTAGCAGTCATAGGAAAAAGAGAATGAATCAGATTAAAAAGGAAATCGCTAGGGGCACTAGAGATGCTGATGAAGACGATCCATTCGAACTGTTTGTTTCATCGACTTCAATCAGATATGCTTACTACAAAGAAACTGATAAAATCTTGGGTAATACCTATGGAATGTGTATCTTGCAAGATTTCGAAGCGCTTACCCCAAACTTACTTGCAAGAACAGTTGAAACTGTTGAAGGTGGTGGTATTGTGGTATTGCTCTTGAAAACAATGACTTCGCTCAAGCAGCTATATTCCATGACTATGGATGTTCACTCTCGCTATAGGACTGAAGCTCATCAGGATACAATTGCTAGATTCAACGAAAGATTCATCCTCTCTTTGGGTGGTTGTGATATGTGTCTAGTAGTAGATGATGAGTTGAATGTGCTGCCACTTAGTGCAGGAAAGAACGTCAAGCCATTATCCAGAGTAGAAGAAGAAATTACCAAAGAACAACAAGAACTAAAAGATTTGAAAGAATCGATGAAAGACACTTTACCTGTTGGGACTCTTGTTAATTGTACCAAGACTATAGACCAAGCTAAAGCTGTCTTAACTTTTGTGGAGGCAATCGCCGAAAAAACTTTAAAGTCGACTGTTACTTTGACTGCTGCTAGAGGCAGAGGTAAATCTGCTTCCTTGGGTATTGCAATTGCTGCCGCTGTTGCTTATGGATATTCTAATATTTTCATTACATCACCAAGCCCAGAAAACTTGAAAACATTATTTGAATTTATTTTTAAAGGGTTCGATGCCTTGGGATATCAAGAACACTTGGATTACGATATCATTCAATCCAACAACCCTGCATTCCAAAAAGCTGTTGTTCGTGTAAACATTTTCAAAGACCATCGTCAAACTATTCAATGGATACAGCCATCAGACCACAATGTATTGGCTCAAGCTGAATTGCTTGTAATTGATGAAGCTGCCGCTATTCCTTTGCCAATAGTAAAGAAATTGCTTGGCCCATATTTAGTATTCATGGCCTCCACCATTAATGGCTACGAAGGGACTGGTAGATCTCTTTCATTAAAGTTGATCAAGCAATTACGTGAACAAGCCTCTGGAAAGACTGTATCCGAAGGCACAATAGTAGGGAGAGATGGAAAAGAAAAATCAACCGATAGCTTGTCAAGATCACTTCGTGAAATCAAACTGGAAGAACCAATCAGATATAGCGCTGGAGACTCTGTAGAAGCTTGGTTAAACAAACTTTTGTGTTTAGACTGCAACAACATTAAATCAAGAGTCTCAGCAGTATGTCCACATCCTTCGACTTGTGATCTGTATTATGTAACAAGAGATACACTATTCAGTTATCATCCTGTTTCAGAAGCATTTTTGCAAAAAATGATGGCTCTATATGTTGCCAGTCACTACAAGAACAGTCCTAATGACCTGCAGTTATTGAGTGATGCACCAGCTCACCATTTGTTTGTGCTTTTGCCCCAAATTGATGAAACTAAAGCAGTTTTACCGGAACCTTTGTGTGTGGTACAAATTTGCATGGAAGGTCAAATCGCTAGAGGTTCTGCTCTTGCATCTCTAAGTAGGGGTGTAAGAGCCAATGGTGACTTGATCCCATGGGTGGTTTCGCAACAATTCCAAGATGATGATTTTGCATCCTTGTCTGGAGGCAGAATTGTCAGAATCGCTACTCATCCTGATTACATTGGTATGGGTTACGGGAAACGTGCTTTGGAGCAACTAGAAGCTTATTATAATGGCGAAATCCAATCGCTATCAGAAACACAGCAGGTTACAGAAGAATTTAATAGGGTATCTGAAGAAGAGCTTGAGGTAATTTTTTCTAAATCAGAACGCAACATTAGCGACTGATCAAATCAAAGTAAGAGATCCTGCAAAGATGCCGCCATTGCTTTTAAAACTATCCGAACGTCCGCTAAAGGAAGAATTGCAATGGCTAGGTGTTAGTTATGGCATAACCAATCAATTACACAAATTCTGGAAGCGCTCTGGTTACACACCAGTTTACGTTAGACAAACTGCAAACGACTTGACAGGTGAACATACTTGCATTATGTTGAAAACTTTGAAAAAGAAAGTAATAATGGAAAACCAAGAATGGCTGGCTGAATTTTCTTGGGATTTCAGAAAACGATTCATCCAGCTACTTGGTTATCAATTTAGCGAATTCCCAACTTCTTTGGTTTTAAGTGTTCTTGAAGCCTCAAATTTGTCAAAATCTGTCCATGAACAAGAACGTAATTAATCATTAATCTAGTACCTATTTCCACTTCCACAAAAGTTGAAAGATATCTATCGCCGTTTGATTTGAAGCGATTGGCTTCGTATTCCCAAAATTTGCTTGACTACCACGTAATTCTTGACTTGGTCCCTACTATTTCGAAATTCTACTTTCTCAATCAACTGAATGTGGATGATAATCTCAATGTGAAATTATCTGCTGTGCAAGCTGCAATTCTTGTCGGCTTGGGCTTGCAAAAGAAGACTGTGGAGCAAGTTGAAGCTGATTTGAAAATCAGTGTTTCGCAGATTTTAGCACTTTTTGCAAGAGCAATCAAAAAAGTGTCCAATTACTTTGAAAAGGTTATTGAACATGGTGTGGTTGAAGATGTAGAAGAAACTGTCAACAGTGTCAGGCGAGACAACAAGGATCTAAAAGTCTTGGGAAAAGACTTGGATGATGACACACAATGGGATCCTAGTGCAGTTACTTTGGAAGATGACTTGGAAGAAGCCGGAAATGAAGCAATCCAAGCATTCAAACAAAAACAAAGAGAGTTGATCGACAGTCTTGATCTAAAAAGGTACTGTATTGTTAATGTAGCTTTGAAATTGGAGGAACTGATGAGGACTGGAAAAAAGTCAAACCAAATGGTGGTTCAAACGTTGTAGCCGTTGCAAACGCCAACAGCTCAAAGAAACGTAAAGCAGAACAGTTTAAAGGGACCGCAGACCAAATTGCAGAAAAGGCGTACAATGGTGGATTAAATGACTCCAAAGGTCTTGTTGCCAAAGTAAAGGCAAAGAAGCACAAAAAATCGAAAAAGTAGAGGGAATAAAGGTGTATTTATTCATTTAAAATACTGTTTTATCTAGCTTGGTTCCAACGAAAGCTAGTTTCTTTAATTGTAAGAACACGGTTACCAATGCAGTTGAATGTATACATGTAACGGTTTGAGTAATCAGGTATAGGGAATCCACTGGACAATATATAATGTTGAAAGCGTAGATTGCAATGCCTATCCAATCCACTATCACAACCATCAAATTAATATATATGGCTTTGAGAAAAGTCTTGTAAACAACTTGATTGGGATTTTTGGAATTTCTGAAATTATAAACCAGAGTTGCCAGATAGATTGCCTGTACATTATCATAGATGACAGACGGAACTACCAGCGCTAAAATACCGTACTCGGCATAGATTTGTATTCCTCTACTAACCAGGTCGGGGTTGGTGCTCGTTGACTGTATTAGTAAGCCCAAGGAGCAAATCAAAGCATATAAAACCAACAACACTTTGGCAACCCAGATCTTCTTTTTTGTAATATTTTCATTAAGGATACTATATCTTTGCAAAATCTACTGTTAATTAAAAGTACCTCAATGTTTAGTAAATCTATCAGTGTTACACTAAGGGCTGCTAACATGGACGCTGAGCTGAATAGAGGAAAGTAAGTAACCGCGAAATAATAGATTAAATTCAGAATGATGACTGCTGTATTTATGATTTGTATTAGCACCAAATTTAGGCTTAACCAACTTTTTGTAAATCCCAGATTTTTCCCTATTCTATATAATGTAAAAGCGCTGAATGATATCGATGCTGAAGCGCATATGGTTGTCACTATCCCGGTGATTGATGATACCCTAATGGAGTCTAGGGACATTGGGAAAATTTGATTGTGCCATTGTTCATAGACAATACGCGGGGTTTATTCTAATCAATATTCAAAGCTGTTTGGCTCACCTTTGGTGATTTTCTTTCAATGCTGCAACCAAAGAAGGTCAATTCTTTTAGCGACGCCAATACAAGTGCCATTGATGACAAATGAATTCCAACGAAACACTGTGTGATTAAATAAAGAGACTCTGGTGGATTTGCGAGAATGTTGTAGGTATAGACAGCCAATCCTATCCAATCAAGAAGTAAAATAGAGATGTTCAACATCACTGTAGATACCACTTTCGATTCGATGTCTTGTCTATTTCTTTTTGACTTGAATATTAAAAATGCCAGGTAAATACATTGTGCGTTATCATAGAATGCTGCAAAGAGTGCAAATACTAGGATTGAAATCTGGATAAACTTGCGTTAACGCGTTCTTACCCATCCAAATGCAACTGGATCATTTCCAAATCCATAAAACGCTTGAATCAGGACTGATCCACAAACTACTACCGTATAAATCCCAACAGCAACCTTCATGATGTTGATTTTCGATTTTGTGATGTTTTCATTCAAGATGGAGAATATTTCTAATATCTACATTAAATTGAATTACTTCCAAGTCAATCAAGACCATCGAGTATAATAATGCGCATTCCAAAATAACAGCGATGTTGAAAATTGTGTAATCTTGAACAAAGAAATAGTAAATGAATCCAATAATCTTTGCTATGATGCTAACCACTTGTGTTACAGCCAAAAAGACTTTCAAATGCCGATTAGCTGTCAGTCCTCTTGCGAGTCGATAAATGATATATATGCTGAATGGTATTGTTATCATCAATAGAAAAATCGTAATACAGCCTGTCATTGAGTAGAAGGAAATTGACAGTTCCATCTTTGACAAATTTTGGAGAATAGTATTAGAACAAGGCTAATATACAATGCCACAATGGAGATTTGTGCTCCTCAACACATTGTGCTCATTATCCATTGTTCTACACGAAATTCTTACTCTTTTTTGGAATATTCAACACCAATGTGATGTTTACCAAGATTAAGATTAATTACTTTATTACAACTGTAGTTTCTATTACTTTGATCTTGGCCTTACCGGCAAATGTCAGCTCCTTGAGTCTCGTCAGCACAAAGGCCATCATCGATGTATGGATACCTATCACACATTGAGTAAGCAGATACAAAGTTTCCTTGGGCTGCATTACTATGTTATAGGCATACAGTATTACACCTAACCAATCAATAATAACAACTGCAAAGCTAAGACTGATAACTTTCTTGAGCTTCTCCTCCACTCTGTTTCTATTTCGTTTAGTTATAAAAATTAAATGTGCAAGATAAACCACTTGCCCGTTGTCGTAACACGCGGTAACTACACTATAAAACAATATAAGGTATTGAATTAACTTGCAGGTTAGTTTAATCTTACTTTAGAAAGGGTTGGTGGAACACTGAAAGCGGAATAAAACATTTGGCACACAACGCCAATGCAAATTAGTATAGCTACCGTTCCAAAGACTACCCGTGCAATCCAAATCTTCCTTGGAGTAATATTCTCATTTAAGATTGAAAATATTGCCAAGATCTAACTTTAGCTAAAAGTACTTCCAGGTTAGTTATGTTGATGAAAAAAAGTAATTGCGTTTCCAAGATTGCAGTAATATTGAATATGAGAAAGTAAGAGCAGGCAAAGTAGTATATGTATGATAATATTTTTGTAATGATATTCACTATCTGGGTTGTTACCAAGAAGAGTGTCAACGTTTTATTTGCCGTGTATCCTGTAAGCAATTTACAAAGCATAATCAAACTAAATATGATTGATATTGCACAGAATCCAGTCGTGGCATATCCTGTTGTGGAATTGTAACTGAGTTGCGAAACAGTCATAGCTGTCAAAAAAGTGACGTGCAAAAGGTTGTAAAAAGAAAATTCTAAATTCATTGATTTTATTATACAACTATCCATATGTCTTCATCGAGAGTAATATATGCCTTTTTAGCGATTCCATTGATCCAAGAAGTCTATAAGTCTTGCAGAAATTAGACGCTAGATTAATCGGATCATCGTTCTTTCTTAGAAATTGATTACCTTATGTATTGGTAACATCTTGTACACGCCAGATTTAATTTCAACTTTTAAACAACAGATCAATCTTCCGCGGTCGCCATGATTATCAATATGTGCAAATTTAAGAGGCTCTGTAACAGGTAAATGATCTTTCTTTTTCATTTCTTGTGTTCTTTGTTTTGAATTGAATGAGGTTACAAACAATGGTGATTGAACTCTGTTTGCAGTCAACTGCATTTCACCTAATAATGGCAGAGACTTTTGGCGGTGCTGTGATTCCTTGTCTTCTTTATCGTTTGGATGTAAAGATGGAACCGATTGAGACTCCCTGCCATTAAATTAATTGTACCCCAATGACTTTCTTTTACTGATGCATGATTTCGACTGAGACGGATGAGATAATGGTGTATCTGGATCCTCCAATACCATAGGTATACTAACTTAAAACTAAGTTACCCTTGTGCCCACTGAGCAACTCTCTCGATTACTGATAACGGCTGGATCATCCGCATGTACTCTGTATGCTTCTTTAGATTGGCTTCGTTTAAATACACACTATCTGTTAGCAACTAAAAACAAAAAGGTATAATTCGAGTTTTGGAATAAAGAGACGGGCAAACTTACGGTTTCGTAGATGAGCATTCTTTCTTGTCGTATTCTGGTTCTGAAAATCTAACCCTAGATTGTCTTTCATCAGTTGTTTCTACAGTTTTTGATGTGTTGATTGAGCGTTTATTTTGATAATCAGGCTTCCACTTTGAATCGCTTGTATGGAATTTTAAATCCCCAACAGTGGTTGGTCTACTCGTCGCACTCTGTCTGTTCTTTTGAGCAGATGTTGTTAAGGGTTTTGCCTGTCTAATTAATGATTCTATCGATGCCTGATTTGACAACACCATCTGTTTCACAGTTGATTTTGGACGCGATTTCTGTGATAATCTGTAAGACCATGGTGAATTAGACATCTCTGCAGTACTAAACTATTTCAAATAATTTGAGTTATATCAAAAAGTGACGATTTTGCAAAGTGACGTAATATTTTTAAACCTTGACCGCTGTTAGCTTTATTGTTAATAGTAAGCATCTGAAGCATGATAAAAGACATTGACATGTCTGCGGAGCGGGTCAATGCTTACATAGCAAAAGTTTTGAGGGTGTTGAATTGGAAATAGCGGGGAAACAGAGGATTCAATATCGTTGATTTTGTATACTAAAGAAGCAACTTTAAGCTTTCCAGATTCAGATTTAGCCACCCTATCGTTAATATGAGGCTACGTGATCAAATCTTTGTATATATTTTTTGTAGCGTGCAGATAAGGCTCCAAAACGTCTTCATACTAGGTCAGCATTACTTTTACTTGGCATAACCGTCCTCCCAAACAAACTGCTTTAAAAACGTGAAAGATGAATTCTTTTCGGTCCTTTGCTGAAAAAGTATCGTACAATTGGAATTCAGGCATTAGCAAGCACTTTCGCAGTTCATCTCCAATGAGGAATGATTCATAATATTCATCCAAGCATTTTCTAATTTCTCCAGTTGCTTTAAGGACAGCTTTTATTAAGTTGTTTAGAACCTTTCTTTAGCCTGTCAAAAAATGATAGAGAAGTTACAGAGTGTTCTGTTTCTTCCTTTACAATTTTAGTTACTTTTCCCAATGTGCCCCATCTATCCATTGTTCCCAAAACCTATTATTAGCTCTACTAACTTTTATATGCGGATTTTGATGGAACAGATCCAATAAGAACTTGTCAATTTCGTACTCTTGAAAAGGTTGATCGTATGTGAATCGCTTGATATAACAGTTATCTTGCATACCCCTGAATCAAGATTGTTTACCACTTGAATAGAGAATATTGAACCTCTTTTTCATTGAACCCGGGAAACTTTGCTTCCATGAGAGTAAAAGTAAATTTCCTTTCATTCAGTGGTTTTTCATTTTCATTTGGCTTAACACCAACATCAATTTCAGCAATCATTTCAAATTTAGACGCGAAAAGGAGACACCAAACATTTAAATATCGATTGGCAATATAACATCGCGGACTGATATAGTAATACGGGCTACAGGCTTGGCAATCGCTCGTATATGTTATTCCCTTATTGATCAAACAGATCACTTTAATAGTTCGCACCAACGGTTTGTTTTTTTGACAAATTTCAATGAATCAGCAAAGGGACAAGGGAACCAGAGATACTTATTTTTCACTACCCATAAGGAAGGATTCAGTTAGAATTAATCAGCAATTGGATCCGTTCCAGAAACACAAGCTGCTGATGAAATATTACAAAGCACCAAAGCTGGATAAACAAAAATCTCTCACCGAAGTTCAAATATTAAAGAAAAATCATCAATTTCTGAGGGATGAGGAAGCGGAAACTTGGGAAGAACGATTGGCTGAAAAATATTACAGCAAGCTGTTCAAGGAATATTGCTTGGGTGACTTTTCAAGGTACAAGACCGGTGCAATTGGACTGAGATGGAGGACTGAAAAAGAATGTATCTCCGGCAAAGGGTGATCTTTTTCTAATGTAGTCAGTTCATTTGCGGAAATCTAAATTGCGAAAACGATGAATTAAAGTCGTGGGAAGTTAATTTCGCTTATATGGAAAAGGGAGAGAAAAAGAATGCCCTGGTGAAAATAAGGCTTTGTCCAGAGTGCTCTGATTGCTTAAATTACAAGAAGCTCAAGGACTCCAAGAAGCTTGACATGATGGAACAAAAAGATTTGGAAAGAAAAAGAAAGATTGAAGCCAAAGATGAAGAGAGAAAGAAGCTGAAAGAAGGTAGTCTGTTTTAATGTAGATGAAGAAGAGGGAGATGGTGTATCTAATGGAAATATCTGGAGTGCTCCTATTAAGGAACCGGAACAAGTCAAAAGTACAGAGGAAGAGATGGACGATTATTTAAAGGAACTATTTATGTAAAATAAAGCAAGTGAACACTAACTGGTTTAGTCACCCGACGTTACAAGCTTTTCAATTTTTGGTGGGATTTGCGGATTAAGACATTGGAAGCCTTGCTTCATAGTACGCCTTGATGTAACAACTATTGTCTATCTTGTTTCAAATCTTGGTACTCTTTTTGCTTGCAATATAGGATGGTAACAAGATATTTCATTGCTTGCTTTCCAACTGGTTAACCATTTTAACCCATCGTTGTAGCTTTAATGAGCACGTTGCTCGGATCTCTACTTTGAGCCAAACCATTGAAAGCCCAAGCGGAGCCTGAAACTGTGGTGGCTTTTACCTGACTATAAAAAGGACTCTCATTTCCTGGTAATCACTTTAAAAAATGTACTCTATTCTCTTTGTTGCATCTGCTACCGCTTCCTTCATTGACGTTGCTGGCTTCCTCGCCACTCAGGTGGAGACTGATGTCAACTTGTACAAATCCATGGTTCCAGCTGGGCAAAACCTCGTGTACGCAGGTTTTACTATCGGAGGTATTAACACTCAAAACTACGATTGCACCAATGGCAAATACGTTTTGTCTGGAGCAAATGCAACCATTAACTTTGGGGACGCCCATCACTTCTTTTTGGCTTATGGTGGAAAACCAACTTGGTCTAACAGTGATGGAAGTATGGTTACTGGTTTGGGAAAGACTGTATTCCCTTCTCCTCAAGGCCCTTCAAATGTTGCATGGTTATCCGTAACTCCAACTCAAACTTCCGGCAACGGCGTCTTTTCTAATGTAAAAACTGTTCTCAGAACTTTTACCTATGGAGGTGCTGCTCCATCCTCATGCACATCCGGATCAATTACAGTTCCATACAGTGCATTATATACTTTCTATGCTTAGATTGATGAATAAATTATGTAGATTATTTCATTTTCATGTTTCAGCGTGTCAAAAAAGGAATTCCAAACAAGGCAACCAGTGAGATTGCTACTAAATAATTAGTTGCACAAATCTTGTACCACTAACGGCCAACCGTTAACGGTATAAATAGCACGGCTTCTCGTCGGAATATTAATTTTTTAAACATGAACTCTTTAATATTATCATTTGCTGCTGCTGCTTCCATTGACCTCAATGCTTTCCTAGCTTCACAACCTACAAGTGATGTGAACTTGTACAATTCCATGATTCCAGCAAATCAGACTTTGGTCTACGCAGGGCTAACTACTGGTGAACAAAACACTCAAAACTACGATTGTACCAATGGTGCCTATGTATTATCTGGTGCTAATGCTACTATTGAAGATGGAGATGTTACGCATTTCTTTCTAGGCTACGGCTCATTACCAACGTGGTCTGATATTGATGGAAGCTTAGTCACTGGTCTTGGAAAGGCTGCATTTTCATCTCCTGAAGGTGCTTCCAACATCAAATGGCTTAAAGTTTCTCCCACCAAGCCTTCTGGAAATGGAACATTGTCAAACATCAAGACTGTTCTAAGAACTTTTACTGTTGGTGGACAAGCTCCAGCTTCTTGCGCAAATGGATCAATTACAGTTCCATACCAAGCATTATACACTTTTTATGCATAAAATACATATTTCGAGATGTTTTCCATATTCGTTTGCCAACATTTGTAAGCTGAAATTATTAGGCAGCTTCGTTTTCTGTCTGGTGCTAGACCCTAATTATCTACAGACTGGCAGTGGTGGTTGAATGCCTCCAGTGTCCTGTTTTGGGAGTCATGAGGCACTTTTGCAAAATTCAATGGAATTGCGACTTGAAGATTTGGTCCTTGTGAAGGATTCAGACTCTAAAACCTCATTACAAAATGTTTCTATATCAGTTAGCGATTCTATTTTCAGCATTGGTATAGAAGGAAAAGGTACCTGTTGCTAATTAAGCTACCTCATTCCATGTCGACCACATAGTAGGAATCCATCATGTAGATGAAAAGAAACTAAAGGCACTCTCTAAACTCACATTGGCCAACGCATTAGATGTGACAACAGCTTCTCCAACTTCGTTCTGGATTGTGTTCAAGTTCAATATTGTCAAAGATGCGAGAGGAGACGTCCAAAAGCCAACATTGAGCTACCATCTGTTCCAATCGGCAACACCAGTATTAGCTGAAACTTCAGTGGAAAGCCTGCGTCAAGCGGCATTCAAGAACTACAAGAGCGGTAATCACTGGATAATATAGACAAAAAGATTCTGTTTATTGTAAACCCTGTTGGAGGCACTGGAAAGGCTCGCAAGATTTTCAATACCATGGTCTTGCCTGTAATCAAACTCACTGGCAATGCTGACACATACGAAATGATTGAAACTACTTACAAAGAGCATGCATCTAATATTGCTAAAGATATAGTCATTGATAATTATCTCTCAATGTCAACTGTTTCGGGCGATGGTGTCTATCATGAACTCATTAACGGACTGATGAATCGACCAGATTGGGAAAGAGTAAAAGAGCTTCCCATTGGAGTAATTGGAGCAGGGACAAGTAACGCTATAGGAAAGAATTTGGATTTGATGCATCCAGAACTTGCTGCTTTAGCGATAATCAAAGGCAAAACTAGACCCATGGACATTTTCTCTGTCATCCAGGGAGATACTGTGATTTACTCTCATTTGCAATTCATGTGGGCGTTCATTGCTGATATCGACATTGAATCAGAAGGGTTTAGATTTTTGGGGATGCTTAGACAGCATTTGGCTGCTGTAATTAGAATTGTCAACTTTAGAAACTATCGCGGAAAGCTTTATATGCTCCCGCCTGAAAATTCAAAAGATTTTACTTTGGCAGAAACTTCTGTCAAAGGACCAAGAACGAAATACACTGGTGTTGGGTCAGAAAACTATAAAAACTGGCCAGTACAAATTGATTCAACCTTCCAGTTATTAACAGGTAATTGATAGCTAATTCAGCATGCAACTTGCCTTGGATGGCAAGTAACTTTCTTTGCTCTCCTGGAATTAAAATGGATGATGGGTTGATTGATGTGATGTATTGTGAAAAAATCAATAGAGGCGATGCTTTAAAAGCAATTTTGGACTCTGAAAAGGGGGCTCATATGACTATAGATACATTTCAGCACCGTCCAGTGGTTGCATTTGCTTTAGAGCCATCTAGTTACCACCGATCTCTGGGTATTGCTCAAACCAAAGAAGCCAAGCCAACTGACAAGCTAGACCATTTGATCCTCAATGTTAGCGGTGAAAGGATTCCATATGGTACAGTACAAGTCGAAATACATCCACATATGCTTCAAACAATCGTTCCAGAATATTTTGACGACTCAAGATTTGTCTCAAACATTTTGAAAGACTTTCCAAAGTTAACACTACAAGATATTCAAGCAAGATTCTAAGTCAATAAATTTTTCATCTATATTAAGGTATTTTTGATTTGGATGCCTCTTGCACAATATCATCTATAGTAAAAAACTAATATACCAATCTGGCCAATATAGTTATTATACAGCCCAATCAATTCAAATATTTTACTCTCTAATCTACATTAGTTCTGATCACCTAGTACCGTAATGTACTATATTTCCTTGATCTTTAAAAGAAATTTCTTCTTTTGGAACACAATTTAGAAAAGCTCTAGTTAGCTTTGAGGATTTTTGAAGATTCTTTACAAATTCTATAATTGCTGGATCAGCAGAGTCCAACTATATTTAGTTCTATCCTACCACTGGATTGTCTGTTATTGTAGATACCGACTGTACTGGTTTTGATTCTGAAGAGAATGTTTTCCTTCTTGGTAATTTTGAATGCTGCTCCTCGGGCCGTTCCTCCTGTTTCTAACGTCAAATCATTCCCCTACTACGCTGCTTTCCCTAGCAAACATTGTTTTGAACACTGGGGTAGGAACTGGTGAATGGATCTGATCCTGTTCGTTTATTGTGCTGTTGCAACTACTTAATCTCTTTGATGATACACTAACCCTGGGATTCAAATATTCTATTTTGCTGTCATTTTTTGCTTCTGGAATCTGATTAGATGCTATCGAAAGTCTCTGCACACCCATATTTTCCTGTACTCTTTCCACTGGTGTTATCTTGTCCAATTTTACTTCAATTAAAGGTGCCTGTGATGTAATTGGAATATTTGAGGCGATATAATCAGGGATTTTAGTCGGCGTAGTTTCGGTATTTTTTGGTACAATTGGCAGCACTTGAGGTACTTTGGTAACCTTCTTTGTCTTTTTAGGTTTGACAGGTGCCTTCGTTGCTGGCCTTGCCTTTGTCGTAACTGTTTTTGATTTTTTCAAATTGACAGATTCCCGTTGCAAATCTTCCAATAACTTGTAGAGCGTTTCCTTTTTGTGCTCAATCTTTTGCAACTCTTTCTTCTTTAAATTCTTTTCAGTGACAGGTGCGTCTTTAGGCGATTTTTTGGCTTTCGTCCGGGAGACTGATGTTGCAGTGTTCACATATTGTTCTGCTATCCTGGGGTCCTTTTCGATGATATCCCAAACATTTGACATTATTTTATCGTGTGTTTTTGCTGCAGATTTATATTCAACGGACTTGCTTTTTTTCAGCGATGGCTCTCTCTTTTGTGTTGGTGAAGGCTGCCTTGATATGAAATTCATAACAACAAATCGCGTTTCTGAAAATACAAAGTCCAAAGGCTCGGCTCGTTCGCGGCTTTACAAAGCTCGTTTATCAATTTTGAATCATTTTTTACAAAATGAATCGCTCATCACAATTACTTCGCAGAGCATTTTCCACTCCAGCAAAGCAATGGCCATCATACGAACAAACAATGTTGCCAAAACATTACAAAGAACGTCATCATGCAGCAGGTAAAGACCAAAATATCATCAAATTTTTGAACAGGACTAACAGTTAGGAACTACTAGAATGTGGTTATACTTCAACATCTTTATTACCGCCCCAGTTTTAGTCGCAACTATTGCTTTCGCTATCCCACCAGAAATGAAGCATATCGAACATTTAAAGCACCACCCAAATGAATGGACTGGATACGCTTACTTGAGAAAGAGAACTAGAGTAATTATTGTGTAATTATAGGACACTGCTCCATGGGGCGGAAACAACTCTCTTTTCCACAACCAATACTCTAACGCCGTCCCACCATCCGACGAATGATTATAGTTTTTGGAAAATCGAAATAAAACTTTATTCAAAATCATCATCAGATATTACAAATTTGCTTGGTTTGCGGTCTCTTTGGGATCTGACTTTTGGAGTAGGAACATAATCATCAGAGGCAGATTCATCATCGTCAAAATCGGATTCGTCATAAGAACGTTTCTTTGCTTTGGCTTTTGACTTTGTTTCCTTCTTTGGTGGAGTGTCCACAGCAATTGGCTCATCAGATTCACTTTCAACCTTTACCACTTTCGCAGCTTTTTTCGGTTTGTCATTTGCTACCTTTCGAGCCTTTGTTGCTGCTTTCTTTGGTTGTTCGTCTTCACTGTCCAAAGTAATCTCTTTTTTCAATGAGGGACGTTCGTCAGAGTCTGAAATTACTACCTCCTTTTTTAGTGTTTCCTCAGAATCGTTACGCATCAACTTTGAGATTCCAACTTTTCGAGATCCCAGCTGTCGCATCTTTGGAGCCGCATCGCTTTTTGGTTCTACATTAACATTACTTACCAATTTTGAAAAATTCGTCCAAGTTTTTCTGCTTCTTTGCAGCTGGCTTCTTTTTAACCTCTTCAAAATCACTTGCACTATCATCAGTGTCTGCAGCCTTTTTCCCTTTGGCCCTGGCAGGTTTCTTTACTTCTTTTTTCACAGCTACTTTCTCGTCGTCAGAGAAAGACTCTTTGGCAGCTGCTTTCTTGGCTTTTGCTTTAGTGGCAGTAACCTCCTTCTTTGCCTTCTTCTTTGGAGGAGAAAATTCATCATCAGATCTAGCGTTTGGTCTTGCTTTTTCGTCGTCTTCATCTTCGTCTTCTCTTTTTACTTTTGCCAGTTTCTTTGCAGTGGCTTCCTCTTTAACTTTTGGTTCTTCCTTTACTTTTTTCACAACTTTCTTCTTTACAGGTTCAAAATCATCGTCATCTTCATCGCTAATATCAATTTTCTTTTTCAGCATTTGATTGACACCCTTTTTCACAGTCTTCTTTCTACCGCCAGCTTGGGTGCTGTTGTTTGGTCTCTGGGATTCCATTGCTTCCATATCACTTTCAAATGACTAAAAATTAGACAAAATGGCAACCTTCCATTGAGCAACAAATGCATCTAGATCGAGTTTCCATAAATCTAATGGGGTCATACCTAGCAATATTTTAATTTCTTGCTCCTTCTGCTCTTGCTCTTTGATAAGGGCTTGAACTTTTTCCATGGTGAGATTCCAAATTGGCATAGACAGTAAGTAATCGTATCCATGGCTACTAGTATTATCTTCGTCGTCTTCTGGAGCATTTGTACCTTTTCTAAAGATTGGATCATATTTCTTTGTCTTCAATTCGGCCAATAACTCTGCTTTCTTTCGGTTTTGAACAATTAATTTTCCGTCAATGATTTCTAGTACAAAGCGAACTCGATTTTCGCACTTCAAGTGCTCGGCAGTTAAATCTGCAAGTAAATTTTCCTGGGATGAAAATCAGTGTACCTTTCTCTTGTGGTAGAATTTTTGGCGCAAATTGTAAAAGTCTGAAATAATTTCCAAGACTGAACCATACTTTTTGATTCTACCCTCTAGATCATGGCAAACTAGATTGCTAGTACTAATGGTGGTGGAAACTTTAAACTTGCTTTCCAATCCTTCTGCTTCTGCAATTGCCATGTTTTCTTCACTAAGATTGATTACAAAATGAACTTTTGAATCGGTATGGTATTCCTTGTAATCTTTGATCCATGCAGGAGTCTTTTCTGTGCCGGTGACCCAACCTTCAAGAGTTTCTTTATAAGTTTGAGTCCAAGATCGAATAGGGAGTTCACTAATTTCAACAGTAGTTGGTCCAGTTTTGGTGATGATACCAGAAACTCGATATTTGTTGGTTCCTTCTTGCGCAATTGAACCTTCAAATCCTCTGTACCATGGATGCATAGGTTCCATGTCTTGATTATCCATTAATCGTTTCAAATTGTTTACTATATCGATTGGGCTAAATTTAACACATTGCTTACTTGTAATTTGGAATTGCAGTGGACCATCCAGTACCAATACCTTCACCTCCATTGATAAGAAGCATGGGTACGACTGGGATATACCATTCCGGTTCAATCGATTGGCCATCATCATTCAAATAATTAAGAAGAGGATCATCGGCTGGATGGAAAATAGCTCTTGCTAATGGAGAAAGGTTAGTGAAAATATATCTGGGAGATGCAGCATCTTTTCCTCCTTGAAGTCGAGTACCAAACTGACCTAAAGGTTCAAGAAGATTCAAGTTGTTTGATCCAACAAAATTCTGTGCCATGTTAACAATAGTCATTGTCAATGACACTTCACCATGATGATATGCAGAGTGTTCTGAAACATAACCAGCTAATTGAGCTACTTTGATTTCGCTTTTGAGGTTCCTCTTGAAGCAAGAGAACAGAATTTTTCTTTGGCCAGGTTTGAAACCGTCAACAGAACATGGAATAGATCTGGTATTATCAGCCATAGAGAAGAGAATCAATTCTTTGTTGATAAAGTCGGAAATATTGATTTCATCAACATCATGGTTCATAAAAGTACCGCTTGTAAATCCTCGTAGCCATTCTTTACGATCATCAGCCTTCTTTTTGTTGAAAGCCATATCAATCAAATGTCTAGAAGATTCGTCACAGGCTTCAAAAGGTTTCAAATGTTTTCCCAAGTCCGAAAAGTACTTTTTGGCATCTTCAGTGGTTGAAGTACCCAAACCTTTGTAGTACTTCAAGGTCCATCCCCTTCCATTCTCATTTTCTTCCTTCCAAGCTTCGTACTCAGGAATAGTAAAGAACGATATTTCTTTTTTTTGGCTTCCCTTTCCTTTTGTCGCTTTAACAATTGGAGTGATGAATTCAAGCAAAAATCCAGGAATTTTAAGTAAACTTGGCCAGAAATGATCGAAAAAGTTGATGATTAAACCTAAAGTTAAACCAAAGAGCACCTTTAATGTGAGAACCATCATGATCTTGATCCGTCATAATCATCAAATGGCCGTATCTCAATGAATTGGTATCATTGTAAACTTTGCCCTGCTGTAAACCTAAAATCTGTTTTATAGCGCTAATTTCAGCATTGGCCATAATTTGAGCATGAGACGCTTCACGAACATTAAGAAGCTTACCACGAAGTGGGAAAACTCCAAAATTATCTCTCCCGACAACAGATAACCCTGAAACCGCCAAAGATTTAGCAGAATCTCCTTCGGTCAAGATGAGAGTGCATTGGCCAGCATTTCTTGTACCAGCATTATTTGCATCATCCAGTTTGCTTAAACCAGAAATTCTTGTTTTCTTTCCAGACCCATCAGTCTTTTTCATGAGCTGATCTTGCTTGAACTTTGCAAAGCTCAAAATGTTTTCAACAACTCCGCTTTTCAATACTTTTTTGACAAAGTCTTCCCCCAAAGTTCCTATTATTAAGCTAGCTTACCTTTGGATCCAAATTGAGAAGTTTTTAATGTCATTGTTT
The DNA here is from genome assembly GCA_027604245.1 of Boothiomyces sp. JEL0838. Lineage (NCBI taxonomy): Eukaryota > Fungi > Chytridiomycota > Chytridiomycetes > Rhizophydiales > Terramycetaceae > Boothiomyces > Boothiomyces sp. JEL0838. The sequence continues at coordinate 84,585 of JADIIY010000011.1, forward strand.
CTTTGGTTTGAGAATCAAAAGTAGGGTTTACAATTGAGCAATTGACAAACAACCATAAATGAGATTTTGCTTGGAATGGTTTCAAAGGTACACCTTTCTTGTCCTTTTTCTTTACCGCTTCAATTAAATGAGTGACTAGTTGATCTGCGATTGAATTCACATGAGTTCCACCTTTGATTGTGCAGATTGAATTTACAAAAGACACTTGGTTGAATTGGCCATCGCTAAGAGTAAATCCAACCTCCCATCTATCGTTGATTCGTTCATAAACTATAGGTGGCTTTGTGGGAAGATCATTTGCAGAGTTGATGTACAGCTCCATGTATTCTTTGAAATCTTTCATTTTGATTCTTGTATCGTTCAAATACACTTTTACTCCTCGAACACATCCGGCCAAATCATAGACTCTTTTCGTCAACAAGGCAGCAAAATCGTCATCAATAGAGTCCAATCCAAACTAGTTTAATTGATAGACACCTTTGCCAAATCTGGCTTGAATGTAATTTGAGTGTAATCTTCCCCGCGATTATTATTAGTGATTTTCGGTTCTCCCCTCTTGCTCATATTGTCGCTAAAGACCTACCATAAGAACAGTATACTTGTTTAAACTTCAATTTCGTTTCAGAATCAGCAGTTTCCACAATGAATTGCTTTGAGAAAATATTACATAATTTGGCACCATATCCGTTTCTTCCACCAGTAACCTTTTGTTCATCGTCATCATAATTAGATGAAGTAAGCAAGTGGCCAAAAATCAATTCAGGGACATAAACCTGTTCCTTGGCATGAATTTTAATCGGAATCCCTTTGCCATTGTTGTAGACTGAAATAACATTGTTTTCCTTGTCGATATTTACCTTGATAGTATCCATACTTGGATCGCGGACCTGAATTAAACAAAAGTAACCTAGTATTAGTTCAAGATCACCTTGTTATCAGCTGCATTGACGATAATTTCATCAAATATCTTGTACAAGCCAGGAACAAAAGTACAGGAGCGATACACCATGCGATCGTTCTCATAGACCCACAGTGGACTGGTTTGTTGCTGAACACTCCCAATGTACGTGTCTTGTCAATATAAACTTACCAGGACTACAATTAGTTACAGCCTACCGTATTAGAATATGTTCCAGCTGAGTTTTCTTTTGATAAATTTGTTCAATCGACTTTGAAGTCATTTTGCGATTGAAGATTCGGACAACAAAATTCAAGGATCATTTTCAATGACAGAATTTGTAGACATTCAGTTGGTGATACCTTGTTTAGAGAGTTGGATTTCTACCCTTGCCTATTATATTGCTTACGTAATAAAATAACTTTTAGATCGGCACTTGATTCCAAGTTTTGCTTACGTAATAATAATATTATTGGCATTCAATCTTGCTCTTCAAGTAATAGAGAAATGGTTTCAACTTTTCCAAAAAACAGTCGAGTAAAACTTTTTTTGATCTACTCAATGTCAGTCACCAACCCTAAAACCACACTGTTTGTTGGAGGGTTACTTCCAGAAATAACTCCGCAGATACTAAGGACTGCGTTCATCCCTTTTGGCGAAATTCTTTCAATTCAGATGCCATTAGATGTAGATAATCAAAAGCACAGGGGATTTGCTTTCATAGAATATGAAACCCAGGAGGACTGCAAAGCAGCATTGGAGAATATGAATTTATCAGAGTTGCATGGAAAGTTACTTAAAGTGAATCTTGCCAGACAAGGGAAATACCAGCAAATGCAAACCAAAGCTGTTTGGGAAGACGAAGAGTTTGTCCTGGCAAAGGTGCCTAAAGACGAAGAGCAACAAGAAGCTTTGAGAGCCAAAGCAAAGAAAAAGGAAGAACCGGAAGAAGAACGACCACAAAAGAAACTCAAGAAGGCAAATCCAAAAGTATTCTTTGATATTACTATTGATAAGTCACCAGTTGGAAGAATAGTCATGGAATTGCATATGGATATCGTTCCAAAGACTTGCGAAAACTTTAGACAGCTATGCACCCATGAAAAAGGGTTTGGATTCAGAAAATCAATCTTCCACAGAGTTATTCCCCAGTTTATGCTGCAAGGAGGTAATATTCTCTAACGTAGGTGATTTTACTAATCATGATGGTACTGGTGGGAGATCCATATACAGAGGTAAATTTGCGGATGAGAATTTTGTTTTAAAGCACAACAAACCGGGTGTTTTATCAATGGCAAATGCTGGTCCAAATACAAACGGATCTCAGTTCTTTATTACTACAGAAAAAACACCTTGGCTTGATGGCAAACATGTGGTATTTGGATTCGTATCTGAAGGTATGGATGTAGTGAAGCAAATTGAAGCAATGGGAACAGCTTCAGGAAATCCAAAAAAGAAAATCACCATCACAAGCTGTGGAGAAATCACTGCATAATTTGAATAAAGTTGATTTAAATATCATACGTCAAGTATCTTATCGCTGGCGGAGTTTATGACGCGAGTAAACAAACTTTCCTATATGGACACCAAGAATATAAAATACTTTGCACCTTACGCTTTATTTTCTATATGCACTTGGATTTACACCGCATACAACTTTAGCAAAGGTATCTTTCATCTAAATAGAATCCCATCCAAATTACCATCTCTATTCTCACAAACTATCCAAGGGATGGCTCGCTAAAACGGTAGATAATAGCGATGCCCAGTATGCATCATTTCGGAATAATATTCCAACTCTGGTGACTATAGCGATTTTCCAAACCGTATCGTCTAAACTAGTTCAGAAGCTGTTCTATGTTCCAAAGAGCACGCTTTCTCTAATATTCTCGTCACTTTACCTAACTGCGCTATTTGGGGCATCATTCATTAAAGTAATCATTTTGGTTCTAATACCATTCTATATTTCTACTGGATTCCAGAGATCCGTTCTTGGCCCCAGTTTAACGTGGATTTATGCTATAGGAATTTTGTTTGTTAATGAATACTATCATGGATACAGATTTGCTGATCTTTCAATCTATTTGCGGTGGCTGGTAAATAGCGCTAAATCAGGATAGAGTCAATGGGTTAGGGATCCGTTGGAATATTTCATTCAACTTTTGTATATTAAAAATTATATCATTCTCTATGGATAGATACTGGAGCTTGAATCATCAAAACTCTGGATTCACAGTAATTTCAATTAACATAGAAACACGTAGAGTCGTGTTCAGAGTGTGATTATACTTTATCCACCTACTGTCAAAAGGGTCGAATTAACAAGAATTTGGATCCAATAGAGTATAACCTCTACAACTACTTGGTGTTCATGTTTTACGCTCCATTATATCTCTCTGGCCCAATTATTACTTTCAATGACTTTACCCTTCAAGTAAATCCAACTCATCTAGGTGAAACACAAGCCGAAATCTATAAATATTATTTCTACGATCAAGTATGGAGTGCGGTGGATTTTAATTACACTACTAATGGAAGTTATGATTCATTTTATTCATGTAGTTGCGATAAAGGATACAAAAGCGTGGAAAGGGTTCAGTTCCTTGGAAATATATAACTTGGGATATTTCAATTTAAAGATTATTTGGTTAAAGCTGATGGTAATTTGGAGATTTTTTAGATTGTGGGCAATGGCTGATGATATTGAAGTACATGAGAATCTCACTCAATGTATTTCCAGTCAGTATTCTGCTGTGGAATTTTGGAGAGGTTGGCATACGTCGTATAACAAATTTCTTATCAGGTAAAGGATACTTATGTAGATACCTGTATATTCCATTGGGAGGTTCGAAATATCGCGCAATCAACACTTTTGTGATATTTACATTTGTTGCTATATGGCATGACATACAACTCAATCTATTAGCTTGGGGCTGGCTAATTGCATTATTCATCATTCCTGAAATAGTTGTTACTCGAATATTTTGCACTAAAGCAATGAGACTGTACTTTGGCAAGTGGCATATACATCTTTGTGCTCTGGGTGGGGTCTTGAATATCATACAAATGATAACTGGGAACCTTATTGGTTTCGCTGTTGGTGTTGATGGAATCGTAGAACTCTGGAACAATCTACTCCAATGGCAAGGTGATTTAAACATTAATCTCAGGAGTTCTTAGCATCCTGTTCTTGCTATCAACCTTTTTCGCTTGTGTTCATGTTCATTTCTATTACACAGGTCATCAAACTGTGCAGAAGCTCTTTGTTAAAGAAAAGCAATAAAACAAAGCAGGATTTTTTAATATTGTGCCTAAAATGACAATCATAATTTTATTTTTGAAGCTATCTAGACCAGCCCTAGACTGCTGAGATATTTTTTCTGACCATCTTTAAGACCCTGCCATAAAATCTGTTTGGTATTTGCATCTGCAGCTGCAATGACTGATTTCAGACAATTGACCATTTTTTCTTTAAGGGCAGGATCTTTTACCAACAAATCTTTAAGGGAAAGGGCTTCACTTAGTATCGAAACCAATTTTGGGATTTGGTTGACATTTACAATTACTTCATTTTGTCCTTCAATCAATTCTAAAAGTAGTGAATAGGTTTCTGGAGCTTCTTCCGCATCTTCAACGATCGGTAAAGAGTTGAACCAATGTAAAATAACATCATTTGCACTGAAAGCCCCTGTGCTGCGGTATACTTTCAGCAATTTACCAACAGCAGAAATAGCATTTTCCGTGGCCATAGTGTTTTCTTCCGATCTTGAATTTGGCGCATTAATGATATTGAAGAGATGAGGCAAGGATTCCACACAAAACTGCGCATAATTTGGACCGCCAAACTTGGCACTAACACCAACCCCATAAGCCGCGGCTTGACGGACATCAGGAGAAGCATCCCCTAAAGAAGCTGCCATTTTGGCAAGGAAGAACGGTTGGTACTGAACTGAAGCTGGTCCAGTAAATTCAATTAAATCACAAAACACACATAGCGCCCATTGACGGGATGGAGCGTCCTTGTTTTCCAAAAATTCTGAAAGTTTGCTAATCATTTGATCAAAGTATGGTAAAAATGCTGTTCCGAAAGTTTTAAATAGAGAAGATACAGTCACAGCGGCGTCAGCCAAAAATTGTTCGTCTGTATACTCCTCATCTTTTAGCGCTTCTTCATCTTCTGGATCATAGTCAGGAGCATCTCGTAATTCTATGGTTAATAATAAATACTTTGTCTCTCAAGATTTCTAATCAAGTATTGCTCCAACTGACCAATCAAGTCCATAATTAGTAATTGCATTTGCTCTTGGCTTAAACTATTTGGACCCAATAATTTAATGCACTGAATTAGAAATTTCTACCTCACACAAAGTGTTATACAGAGTACAAACAATCTGCAAATCTTCTTCATCCTTCATCGATTCCAACAAGTTGTTGCATACAAATCCCCACATTTCAAATATTTTTTCTTTTGCTAAACGTCAATGTAAACTTACGATAATCTGCCTTGATCCAGCAATTCAAAAGTACAGGGATTAATGAGGCAGACGCATATCTAACACCGTCATTCAAATAGAATTTCAACAGTGGCACAATCATTTTCATGATTCCTTCAACATAAGGGTGGAAAATAGCGCCTAACTCTTCAGCATAACATAAAAGCATTTCAACAGCTGTGCATTTGTCTTCCAATAATGAGGTTTTAATCGCAAGGTTTTTGTCCCCAACTGCCATGACTTCCCAGCCATCTTCTTCATTGTATTCATCTCCAGCTTCATCTGCATCAAATGCAACCATTTTGGGTTTGATTTCAACACTTTTCAGCAAAGGTGGAAGAACAATCTCCAAATAAGGAGCAAAATCCGTTCCCATAACTTTGCACAATCTAGCCCATGCAGATAATAAATACGAATTTTGCGGGTCGTCAGGATCACTGATAGTGGATTGAATATTTTTAAGAACTTCAACAAATGGAACAAAATCAGGTGCAAAGACCTCTTTGCCTACTGCCAAGATAATAAGTGATGAGCACTCCAAAGTCTTTCCCTTCAAGCTTCGTAATTCCTTTTGGTCAGGGAATCTTAATATCTGCAACAATACTTGCATAATATTGGAGTAATACTATGTTAATAAAAATTACTTTGGTGAACTCTAAGCTGGCACTATCCGCAACAGTGGCCAATGTGGTGATTGCTTGTTCTTGTGCAAAGATTTTACCAGTGTTCATCAGCACCAACAATTTTGAAATGATAGGTTCTATGTAAGGAGCAATACATTCTTTGCTGGCATTTTCGGAAAAGTTTACCAGCGCAGCAGCACCATAGTTTGCAACTCTAATATGAGCTAAATCATCCATTATTGGGATTAAATGTGTCAAAATAGGCTGATGGAATTGCTCCTGGATTGTAGGGGCAAAATCAGTACACATTTGGCCAATGGCATTACAAGCAGCGTGTCTTACTCTTGGATGTGGGTCTTTCAAATGAGGAAGAATTAATCTAATATAAGCAACACTTACCCAATGACTTTTTCCAACTCTTTCTTCATAATATCGTAACATCCTTCTCCAATTGCAGAGATACAACGAAGTGCAGCATGTCTTTTTTGCCACTCTGGGGAGGACAGTAAGGTAGGAATCAATTGAAAGGCAATTGGTAGCACAATATTTCCTTTGAGATTCATTGCCAGTCTATCCATGGCCTGTTCTCCAGCAGTTTCATTGGAAGAATCGTCATCATCTTCAATCTGAAATTAGTGAAATTTACTGTTTCAACTGCGTACCATTCTGGTTCATCTTCAAGTTCAGACATCCATTCCAAAATTACTGGAATCAAAGAGTGTGCAAATGGCTCATATTTCCTCATTTGCGCTGGAGCACCTTCACAAAGAGTGAGTAGGAGTTCCAAACATGTCTGACGGGTACCTACATTAAAATAAGCATACCATTTTCCAAGTCAGTATTCTTCATTTGAGAAACCATATAGGTAACTGTATGTTCCAACACTGGCTTGAACATTTTTGGAAATAGTTGTGCAAGCTCAATTATATCGGTCAACCCTTCGACAGCTTCATCTTCTTTTCCGCCATGTGCCATAACTCCTGGAATTACGTTTAATAGATGCGGTAGCAAATCAGCCATTGCATTTCTGACTGCTTGCTTTGAAACACAAATATAATTCACGGTTGCTTTAAGAGCGGCCAATCTTACATCCAAATCTGAATCCTGAACACCAGCCATGAAAATAGACTTGACAGAATTTTGATCTTGCTTGATCAGGACTTTTGGACACCCACTGAAAATCATGAATGCACTTTTACGGAATAAAGGGTTTGGAGAAGAGATATACTCGGCACAAGCTTGGAACAATTCTGGCCATCCAACTTTACCATCAGTTTTAGCTTACCTTTGTTATTCACCAAAAATAAGGCGATTTGAGAAATTGTGTCCGCAACTTTATTCCTAACTGAAACATCCTGTTCGCTGGCTAAAGATTGCAACAAATTGGTTTGAACATATTTTAACACATCTTCCCCAGCAGCTTGAATAACGGGGACAGAAGCAGGAGTTTGCTTGAGAGCGTACCTTCGCAACAAGACAGCGCAAAAACTTCGGAACTTTTCATTAGCAATAAACTTACATATGCATCAGAATGATGAACAATAAAATTGGAAAGTCCAGCCAAAAATGGCCCTGGCTGATTAGCAAGCCAATGCTTTTCCAATTGTTCTTCGCTTTGTTTTCTAATATTAGCATCTGGAGAGAGTAATTGAGATAGCAACTGCCCCAATACTTCAAACAACTGCTGATTGTCCATTCTACAAAAAAAAAGTTTTGTGGCTTGAAGTTTTTTCAGTTGAAAAAAATCCAAGTCAAAAAAAATTCAAATTTGGTGTAGCAAACTGGCCCTTACAAACCCTTTGCTCTTCTGACTTTCTTATTAATTGATCAGAAATTTTGCTTATTGATTTTAGACCGCAATATAAAAAAAATAAATTGTTCAAATTTGCCCATCATTGACTGCCCATTACCCAGTACCGTGTCAATATGAAAGATTTTGTTGCTCAATTTCTTTCTTGCCCTGATACATCAAATTATCTAGAGCAAACTTTACAACAAACTGGTGTTTTGGCATCTCCATCACGTGACGATAATCACCACATCAGCTTGGAGATTTGGAGCCTTTATCACCACTGAAATTATTTAAAAAAGATGAAAATGCCGAAAGGATCTAACATGACTGAAACCAAGCGCTTAAAGAAGAATGATGGTACCAAGGAGGCTGTCAGTAATGGTAAAGCATCGCAGATATCAGTTGTACATCCACGATATTCAGATCTGATCTCCAGAGTAAAGAACTTTTCAATTATCGAGTCCACTTTAAGAGGTAATCTACATGCTAAATTCCAGAGGGTGAACAGTTTGCGAATGCATTTTTTGACCAAGAAACCAAGATTAAGATTGCCAAGGCGTTAGACGAGTTTGGCGTCGAATACATTGAAATCACTTCTCCAGCAGCATCTGAGCAAAGTCGCTTAGATTGTATCGCGATTTGCAACTTGGGACTCAAAGCCAAGATTTTGACCCATGTTCGCTGTCACATGGATGATGCCAGAATAGCCGTTGAAACTGGTGTTGATGGTTTGGATGTGGTAATTGGCACTTCCTCGTTCTTGCGTGAGTTTTCACATGGAAAGGATATGGATTATATCATCAAGCAAGCAACCGAAGTTATCAAATTTATTCAATCCAAAGGATTAGAAGTTCGGTTTTCTAGTGAAGATTCTTTCAGAAGTGATTTGGTTGATCTACTGAATTTGTACAAAACTGTTGATAAGGTAAACGCAATTTAATTTCAGCTTGGAGTGAATCGTGTGGGTATTGCTGATACAGTTGGTTGCGCAGACCCTCGTCAAGTCTATGAATTGGTTAGGACTTTAAGAGGTGTGGTTTCTTGTGACATTGAAACTCATTTTCACAATGATACTGGTTGTGCCATTGCAAACGCATACGCTGGTAATTTTTAAAGTAACAATAGCTTTAGAAGCAGGTGCAACCCACATTGATACCTCTGTACTTGGTATTGGAGAAAGAAATGGTATCACTCCACTTGGAGGGTTGGTAGCTAGAATGTATACTGCAGACAGAGAAGGTGTGATGGCCAAGTACAAGCTAGATAAGCTGAGAGATGTTGAAAATTTGGTAGCTGAAGCGGTACAGATTCAAGTTCCATTCAACAACTACATTACTGGATATTGTGCATTCACCCACAAAGCAGGTATTCACGCCAAGGCCATCCTCAACAATCCTAGCACCTATGAAATTCTTGATCCACATGATTTTGGTATGACTAGATATGTTTCTATTGGTCACCGTTTAACTGGCTGGAATGCAGTAAAGAATCGTGCTCAGCAATTGGATTTGGCATTGTCTGATGCTGAAATTAAGGAAGTTACTCAACAGATCAAACAATTAGCAGATATTAAACCATTAGGTGTAGAAGAAGTGGACACACTATTGAGAAAGTTCCATCACGAAAAAACATCTTCCGAAAAAGCAGAAGATGATTGATTTGTCATTCATATTTAAACAAGATTTCTAGCAACATTTTCCTGTATCTGCAATAAAAATAGTTGAGAAATCTTAATTTTACAGAAGCTTAAATGAGACTTTTCAGTAATTATCTTATCACACAATTAGCCACTATCTTGAACATCCCCGAGCTCCCAGTAGGGAAATTTACCCATTATCGCGTTCCCTGTAAAAATCATTGAATGAAGTGTAGTGCAGGGGTGCGATATTGTCCAAATATCAACATCTTGGAATTAGAGGGCTATATTAATCCAAATATTAGCATGAATTGCGGCCCCATAGATAAACTATCTAACAGAAAATATTAATCTCAAATGAAAAGATTGCACATGTTCTATTGTTGACGAAGATGAAACCCTAGAATCGATACAACTATGGATGTAGTCCAAATAAGGCACTCGAATTTGAGCATGTAAAGAATTCAGATTCAAATTTGATCCACAGTGGGATAACTCTAGTGTTATTCAAAATAAGAATTTCGAAAATTGATTAAAACGTAACAACCTCTAGATGTGTTTTGTTTATCTAGCTTTATTCAAAATATCTTTGGAAAAACAGACGCCAGCTCTTCCATAAATTAGACAGCATTAAATACTATGCCAAAGAGTTATTAATCACTGCTCTATATTGTAGCCTTAAAATATTTGAAAACCTATTTCAAGTAGATTTCACTCCAAAATTATCATATGAAGGTTGCTAAAGATCAAAGATGAAAGGCAATTAGATTTTATAACTGAAGTGCAATAGCGGGAATACAAGAAGATTTCAAATAAAATTGGAATGTTTATAGATGTTAGACATTAGATATATAATATGATTTCTTTTAGTATTGTAGAGTCAACAATATGGAAAATGATTTTTCCAGTTTTCCCAAATACTGGTATCTATTTACAAATACACATTAAATTCATAAGCTCTTAATTGATTCGTTTCAAACGCAAGTTCTAAATTACAAAATTGTATCTGTTATAGGATTCCGACATAAGTAAAATCTGTGAAGATTGAGTTCGAACATTTCTTCCGCTTTTAATATTTTATAGCAATCAATAAATACTTAACCCTATTTTTGACTGTAATTCAGTTTGACTATGTGTGCAAAATGACACTTGCTGTATTTTTTATTATGATTTACTCACTTACAGGAGATTTTTTTTGCAGTTATCCAATATCTCGGAAGGTTACCGGTGCAAAAACAGTTTTAATACATAATTATCTGAATCTAGAGGGTAATTTCGACAAATAAAGTCTATATTGAATAGTTTTTATATCTTCAAACCATAAATCCTATACAAAAATTTCATCAGAAAGTAAATCTAAAATGGATATAATGATTGAGGTAACATAATGACCATGATATTCGTACCTCAATTTCGCATTCCAAATTATATTTCACAAAGGATTGGTTGCAACACAATAAAGTGAATTTAAAGTTCAGTAAAACACGCCATGAAATCAATGATTGCGATCAAAACTAGATCAATTGATTTTAGGATTTTTGTACTTCAACAAACTCCATGTAGATAACATAAATCTGAATTGCGGCATGTTATCTTGAACCAATATCTAATTTAATTTTAGTGGTTTATCCAGACAGGGACAGATCAGCAAGAGGGAAAAAGTTGCTGAGAGCAATCAAGTACTTCAATTATAACTTCATAAATTTTGCAACTGTTCTGTTAACCGCTTTTCCTTGCAAAATATAAACTATCTGTAAGAATTGGAGAACATAGAGCTCTTTAATAAATTTTGCTCTGCTATGCTTTACTTGGGTTGAGAACGAATTCAAGTGCAAGTGATGCAGACTCATCTACATTTTATGGTCATTGGTTGTTCATTTTGTTCCGTACAGTTCAACTGAACATCCAAGTAAGGACAAAGTTTGAACCCAACCAAACTGTGATACGTGCGAAGACTGTGTTAGATTAGTTCCAAATCGAAACTGCCTCAAACTGCACTCAAGCGATAGATTACTTATATATTAGGCTTTTTATTCAATACAATATTACATTTTCGTTATAGCTATTTCACTTGCCATAAAATGTGAGAAATCCCGACAATTATCTTTGAAAATTAACTTTATGGATATAAGGTAGAATGTTCGGCAACCAAGATTCAATCAGTAGACTATATATACAAAATCAAGATGATATTTTAGTTCATAGTTTTGAAACTATAAGAAAATTTATGGGCAGTAGAGTGTATATTCTGGCTCAAAGGGTTTATAAGCAACTTGATTTCCTCTATAGCCATTTCCTTTCAAAAGGAGTTAATATTCTTCTAAATTAGTGATGTACATTTTGGAATGGTGATTTTCAATGCATATTTCAACTGGAAATTGAATTGCGTATCAAATGACTCCCGAATTATTAAACAGTATATTTCAAGTACACTTATATATTCAACCTCAATATAATAATTGGGAACTGCGATCTAAAAATTGAACTGATTTCCACTGGAATATCTTCTTTACTGATGAAATTTTTCTCAATTTATAGCTTTTGGGTCCTCACTCCTCACTTTCTCCCATTCTGGCAATACTACTAATTTTTTCTCACATTCACTGTATTTAAATTGATGGCAATTCTATTTGGCATAAAATGTAAAGTGTATTTTAGAACTTTGGGGAATCAATTTCTCTCAATCTTTTTAGCGAAGAAATAAAAGTAATCTCTGTGTTGAAAGATAATTAAGCATGATCTCTAGTTAGTTTAAAGACACTTGTGGTTTCAGAGCTTTAACATAAACTGAAAAAATTTACTGAATTATATGCGTTTAATTTCTATATTATACATTGGTATTGAATTTAGCGAAATGGTACGACTTGTCCACTCTTCTTGGTCTTTTTCATTATCTTCACACTGCTTGCCGTCCTAGTCATAAAAGGTGTAGAGCTGCGAGTGGAAGAAGTATCCTCTAGAACATATACGCTGGATTGGTCAGTGATCTCTAATGTTTCGTTTTCGACACATATTGTTCCTTCACTTTCCACTGTGTTTTGAACAGGAATCACATCAAAATCTGTCATTCGGTTGCACAGGAATCTTTCCCACCATTTCGATTGTCTTTTGCGTACAAAGGAATTGTTTAGCGCTACTCTATTATTTTTTTGGCAATTGCATTGAGATAAGAGCAATTTCAACCGTGCAATTTCACTTTCAAGCTCAGCAATTCTTCAATTAATTCATTCTTACTTTCTCGACTGTGGATCCAAATTTATAATGGCGTTGTTTTTAACTTTCTTTGCTCTTTCTGCAAACTTTAATGTACCTATTGTTTCATCATAGGATATAGCTAAGGGTGTTATACATGCTTGGATTAAATATTGTGCTACCCAAAATTAGTGTAATCGAATTTCCACCAAGTGAATCACTCAGTAGGTAGGTTAATTTTGAATCCCGATAAGGGATATGAGTATTCCCTGATGACAGAGCATTGATTACGTTGCCTAAAGAAGATAAGGACATATTGATCGACGACCCTTCCTTCAGCCTCGTTCCAGTTGCACCTGTAGATTCTACCCTCTCAGACCCTGCCAAATCAATTAAATGAATTTTCGATCTCTTTTTGTTTATATTTCCACCTGAAGAGCTTGAATTGGGTCTGTTAGTTTGGTCGATGGTTAACGAGAGGACTCCATGCGACCGAGATGACACTTTATTCATATTTGTCTCAGCAATAGTCCTATTTTGCGTTCCTTTTTTAATGATTCTGGTATAGTTATTCAAGCAACTTACTGGTAATAATCTCCAGGGGATCTCAAATGCTTTTCCACCAAACCTTCCACTTCAAGTTAGAAATTAACTACCATATAATCCTTTACCAGTGGCAGAATATGGATCAATGCGTATCCTCAAGTCAACTAGAATCAACAAGAAGAACCTTGCTCTTCATCAGAAACCAATAGGTCTCTTAACTGCTCTTGGTATATTTCCAAATAGCTGCCAGTGACGTTGTACTCTATTCCCTTTTTTTCACCGTCAGCAATAGCGGCGGTGATTTGTTCAATGACTCTTGGCATGACACCTCGTTCATTTGAAAGGTCTGATCCCTGCATGGTATATGTTTTACCACTGATATTATTATCCAGCTTACCTACCAGTCTGGCCATATGCAAATATGCATCCGTTGAAACCCTCCATACATCTATCAATTATTGGTTTAACCACAGCGAAAACTTGCTCCTGAGAATCGTTCTTGTTGAATACTCTATCATATGTAAATACTTTTGCTCCTTTTCTCTTTTCTGGATCATGTATTACCACTGAGCTGAATGTTTTCTTTATACTATCAAAACTTTCAGCCTTGACAACAACTGCAGTTCCGTCATAGTTTACTTTCTTTTCATTTGCAGTATTTACAAATTGATTGCGTATCCTAACTGCAACTTGAACATTCTGTGATATCTTGGACTTTGTATCCATGAAAAATGTCGAGTTCTTCAGAGTACGCGACATTCAAATATTCGAACGATACCAATGAAAACAGAAAAACAGTCTGCTTATTAGAAGATTTATTGAATTAAATGTAATTTTCATCCTAGAATGGGATTCCATGCAACAAATCTTGGTTTGCTTCTCTTGATAATCGCATTTGTATATCGCCCAATGATCTGGTAGAGAATCCAACTTCACAGTAAGCAAAGTAGAATTCCCACTTTCTTTTAAATTCCGGAGTATATATATGGGATTTTCCAGTTTCTTGGACAACCTTATCAAAGTTCGCTATGAATTTTTCCCTCCATAACCTCAAACACTTGGCATAGTGAGGTCCAATGTTATCGAGCTTGTCCACAATTAAATTTCCTCTTGACCCAGCATAGACCGCATCTACTAAGGCAGTAACACTTGGGCAATGTCCTCCAGGGAAAATGTGCTTCTTGATAAAGTCAACAGAAGTACAGTAATTTTCGTACCTGGAATCTGGCATGGTGATAACTTGCAATGAAACTATTCCATTTGGCCCTAGTAAGTTGTCGGCACATTCAAAGAACAATGGAAGAAATTCTGGTCCTACAGCTTCCAACATTTCACAAGTAACGATTCTATCAAATTGATACATAGAGGGGTCTAAATTGCGGTAATCACAGAGCAACACGGTTATTCGATCTGAATATCCAGCAGCCGCGATTCTCTCTTCAGCAAGGAGCTTTTGTTCTTCAGAGAGTGTTAATGAAACAACTGTACAGTCGTATAACTTTACCGCTTCAATGGCCAGCGCACCCCATCCTGTTCCAATTTCTAAAACCTTCATATCTTTACGGATTTCTGCGTTCTTCAACAAGGCATGGATTTTCCTATATTGCGCTGCTTCCAAATCATCATCGTTTTCGTCTTTCCAAATCGGACAAGAATAAGTCATTGTTGGATCAAGAAAGGCAGCAAATAATTCATTTCCTAGATCATAGTGTGCTTGAATATTGAACAAGGCATTGTAGATAGTATTAGGAATATTGGAATTAAGGGCAGAATTAATCATCTTGTTCATTCCAAATGGTAATACATTCATTTCTTTTACTTTCTCGCGGTTTTTAATGCAGATCCTACAATCAGTTGCTAATTACAATAGGAGCGTTGCCAGATCATCTACTTGGATCTCCCCATTCATGAACCCTTCGCCAAAGCCAAGGACCCCATTAAACACTACTCGTTGCCAGAATGCAGGATTAATCACTGTCATAATTGCTCGAGTTTTGGAAGTAAAATCGCCGATTTCCACAACTTGACTGGAAGTATGAATCTGAATGAACCCAATCTTGAACTTTTGAAGGAAAGATAAGCAGATGCTTTCGAACGCAGAATCAACAAAACCAAACATTGCAGTAAATGAAATTTTTCCCCCTTTAAATTCCAGTGTCGGAAAATCAATGTGAGGGGCCGTGACCAGTTGTTTTTCCTCAGTATGAGGTCACTCGAAATAGTATTAGACTAGGAAAGGTATATTCTGATTAGTTTATCAGCAGGTCCAAGCTTATTGAGTGTATTGAAATACATAGTTGCGAAAATTACCGTGGTTTAAAATCCCACGTAATTACTGGACAATCGGAAAAAGGCTTGGAAAATAAATCAAAGAATATTGGCTGAGTAAACAACAGACTCCCAGTAAGTGATGTATTTATTGCAGAAAATACGAGTATTGCATCGGGAGATAAGTGATCCGGGGGCACAGATACCCTTGGGATGACCTCATTCACTAGTGAGCACATTTTGGTCGCTTATAATTTTTCCACTTCTTTAAATGGAATCTCAAAAAGTAGAGCACTGAATAACGATAGGTAGCGATTATTGGATCTGGGGTGTCTGGTTTATCTGCAGCTTGGCTTCTCAATCAGTCTAAAGAGTTTAAAGTTACGGTTTTTGAATCTGACGACTATTTTGGAGGACATGCGCATACCGTCGAGATTTCTTCTCTTCAAGACAGTTCTATTAAAACTGGTGTCGACACTGGATTCATTGTTTGCAACAACATTACCTATCCAAACTTTTTAAATCTTCTTGCAAGATTAGATGTAGAAATCATGAATAGGTAATTATTGATTGATTCAGTGATATGTCATTTGCTGTATCACGAAATAATGGCTCTCTAGAGTGGGCTGGAAAGAACTTGAACACCATCTTTGCCCAACGATCGAATTTGGTAAATCCAAATATGTGGAGGATGATATACGAAGTGGTACGATTCAACGAGCATGCGAACCGTATTGCGGAAGAAGCAGATGCAATGCCTCCAAACAGCCACCCTTTTGCCAAGATGTCACTTGGAGAGTTTTTCAAAAAGTTCAACTACTCCAAGTTCTTTTATGAAAATTATCTGCTGCCAATGACTGCCGCGATCTGGAGTATGCCTGCAGATAAAACCTTTGATGAATTTCCTTTGGTCACTTTAGTTCAGTTTATGAGAAACCACCACTTGCTTCAAGTTTCAAACCGTCCTAAATGGAAAACCATTCCTAATGGTTCAAAGTCATACGTGGAAAAGATTGTTGCACAGCTAGACGATTGCCGTTTGAAAACCAAGGTAGTTGGCGTAAAAAGAATGCCAAACAAGGTTAACGTCATTTGTGAAAATGGAACGGTAGAAGAGTTTGATCATGTCATTTTTGCCACCCATACTGACCAAGCGCTAGAGATACTCGGAGATGATGCCACTCCAGAAGAAACTGAAATATTGGGTGGCGTGAAGTTTAGCCAGAACAAAGCTTATCTGCACAGGGACGAGACATTGATGCCAAAAAATCGTACCACATGGTCAAGCTGGAATTACCTGACTGAACTACAAGACGAAACAAAATCGACTACAATGTGCCTTTCCTACTGGATGAACAATTTGCAAACCTTCATTGACCCAGAAGTCTTTGGCAATGTCATAGTGACAATGAATCCTACTCGCCTACCAGATGAGAACAAAGTTCTTGGGAGTTGGAACTACACTCATCCATCATACTCTTCGGAAACAATAAAATCCCAGGACGAACTGCACAAGATTCAAAACAAACGTAGAACTCTATTTGCTGGAGCTTGGACAAACTATGGTTTCCATGAAGATGGTTGTACATCGGGTCTGTTAGCTGCTGCACAATTAGGGGCTAAATGTCCTTTTGAAATTGTTTTGAATGGTGGTAGACCAAAGTATGGAGTAAAGAAGGCAGACGCTAAGGCTAGAAATTCGTTTGATATAATTCCATTATTATCAATTACTGCGATACTAGTAGCTTGCATTTATGCTTACTCTCTCTAAATAAAAATACTGATGATTACTTTATTTTATCTACAATTGGCCAAGTGACAGGCACACCTTGATAGTACCAATCACCCACTCGCATAATGATAGCATCATAGCAAAACTGAAGTTGAGATTTTGATTGAACCGCTCCACATCGTTGTTTCCTAAAGTGGTTTATCGTATGGGCAACCAAGTCATTAGCGGGCAGTTCTCCAGGCTCATATATTGTATATCCAGATTTAAGTAAATGCAGCACGGAATCTATAGTGCAAAAGCTTGCTGTTCTTCCCAAACCTGCACTGCAGTGAACAACCAAAGGTCCAATCTTATTTTCTGCCGATGATGTGTAAATTATATAATCTTGCTCTGCTTGCCGATTAATTTCATTTGCAACATCAATCAAGGACAATACTTGTCTAGGGTCGGATGAATCATGGTCAGGCCATGCGGTATACTGTATCATTCTAATTCTTTTCAATTCAGGCGCTTCACTTAAATCGTCCTTTAGAAGCATTTCCCTTTTGACTATAAATTCACGAACAATCAGATTTCCATTCATTATTGTAAAGTTTTCAGAGTGTGATATTTTGAAACAAATTGAATTTGTTTTTGTCATTTTATGATACCTTTTCGAATTTCCAATTTCTTCTGGCCAATATCTATGGCATTTGATTCTTCCCTGCTCTTCTTCTTTTGTGAGCATCACAATAACAGCGGTATTTTGCTCCCATACCATCTGCCAAAAGTCACCAAAAGACTGTGGGACTGGGCCCTGAGCAGCAATATATTTCTTTGATCCGTCCAAAGAAGTTAAAAACGACGCGTTGATGTAGTCTGCACCTTCTGTTTGGAGTACCACGCGAGTATGGTCATAAGGAAGTGCGTCAGAATACCTATTCAGAACCTTGTTTTCTTGTTGCGATCCGACTTTGAGCGAATAAGTTGCATATTCATCCCTAAGCCTTGTTTTCTCAATGTCATTTATAGCTTTGTAAATAAAGTTGATCTTTTCCTTGATTTGTGATATATTTACAGTCTTTACAGTTTCAGAATACCAAGCAGGCAGGTAATGATATTTGTGTAGCATCGAACAGAGCTCCAAAGTAGTTGCAGCCCGCTTTGCTGAATTCGCTGATAACGGTGAGAATTCCAAATTTTGAGCAGCAATTTTGGAAATCTTTTGTGTATCTAGTCTTGGTGGTTTCAAATCCGGAAGTGAAATAGGGGAGCTGGTAGGGATTTCAAGCGATATAGACCTTCCGTTGTTTCGCATTAACGAGCTATTTACAAGAACAGAATTACTCCTTGTTCGACGCTCTAAGAGAGAGGGTTTTCTAAATTAATGTAAACTCACTTTAATGCAGGTAAAGTAACTCCTTTATCCTGTCTCGACCTTTTAATTTCTTCGTTTACGTAGCTGTATTGATTTGTGGGTTGTAGTACTTTTGCTTGCGATATACTTTGTACTGGTGGCGATCCAATTTGTAGTTCTTGATTATCCAGTATACTTTCTTGGTTACGGTTTCGCACTTCACTTCTCCCTCTTTTCAAACTCTCGTTTTTCTGTATTTCTATAGACGGTATTTGAACAGAGTGCTTTTCCTCTTCAAAGCTGTGTACTGGTAAACTTATTTGCGGAATAGGAGAGACCCTTTCAAAGTGAGCGTTTATCCCAGCCTTTTCCAACTCTGTCCTGTAAGAAACTGAAAAGTCCTGCGTTGGCGCTATTTCTATTTCCGGTTTATCTTCCTTGTTTATTATTATTGAGGAATTATTATTTACAGAGTCCTCCACTGACTGGTAATTTCCCATTTGAAATTTTGAAAAATTTAAAATGCAAAAAGTAACTTAAAAACTGACCATTTTTATATAAGGTATTACACTTGGCTAGCTATTTGCTGCTGGTAAGCAGTTTCCAACTTTACAACCTGCGGTTAATTTTACTATACTTCAAGCTTCTTTTTTTCCTGCTTGTCTTGCAATTCTTTAATCAACTGTTCTGATCGCTTAATTTCACCTGTAATATACTCGATACGCTTCTTTACATTGGAAACAGCCTCCACTCTAAAGTTAGTTCAAAATACCTAAATTAAATCAAAATAACCTGTCTTGCTTTACCAGACATGGGCCAATCATTTTGTAGATATTAGAATCATCTTTGAGTAATCCAAACTCGATCGACACTTGTTCATTTTCCTTTAATTGAGATTCCAACGCTGTTCTATTCTGCACTGCTTGATCATACTCCTTTTGGATTTGCTGGAACTGGGCGACTTGCTCTTGAAGTGATTGCTGGATACTTTTGCTCATTCTTGATCTTTAAAAATTTGGAAAAAAATGTCAAAGTTGCAGAAAATTAGAGCACAGCTGTTCAAAAACCTGGAAACAAGCCCAATGCTTAAAAGCAAGAGAGAATCCCTTTTAACTTATTACCCACCAGACGTATCAGTAGTGAAATTAGCCGCACAGGATCCTTCACTTAAAGCATTGAAGCTGCGGGATGTCTGGTTTGACATTAAAAGAGATAGAGAAATTATGCTGGAAGCAAGGAAAAAGAATGTTCGTGTATCAGGTAGAATTGTTTTTAATCCTCAGTCGCTTTTGGGCCTCAAGCTGCCCCAGCAAAGAAAGAAGGAAAGAAAAAGAAGAGAAAGTAATAAAATATATTTCTTACTGGCGAGATTCGAAAAACCTTTCTCTAGTCATTACGGACTTGTCAAATTTCATTAATATCGTAGTGCGGGTTGGATAAGTAGAGTTACCGGTTGAATGAGCAGATACTACCGCAGGCTAACTTTAGAGTAATTAATACGAATCCCGTGGCATCAAGAACGGCTTCAACCATTCCAGCGATAAACGCACCGCAATTTAAACTCGACATTTCTTTTGGTACAGATATAAACTTTGTGATTACTGGTTCATTTTCACTAATCATATCTACATTAGACAAGCGTACATTCATCTTCATTGTCAGTTCCCTTCTCTAGCGAATCCGCTGCTTTTCCAAATAGCGATTTCCAAAGTGTTGTGTTTATAAACAATAGGATTTGTAATAGTCTAACTTCTCTCTTCAAATTCTTATCCCTTGGTTATTACCAACTAACCTGAACATGATCAACTCCAGTAATCGCATTCCGACTCTATACCCTAGTTCCGCTAATCTGCGTTAAATGTAATTACTTTTTCTCCAAGTCTTCAATTCCAGATACTTGCTTTTGCGTATACTGGAGCATTTCCGAAAATAAGAAATTGTAAGCAGATAATGAAACCTAGATTAGAAGCGATTACAGTGTCATTTTTGGTTTTGTTTAGCGGTCGATCTAGAATTATTGGACGCTTTGAGATTGTCTTGTTCATTTGTAAATGGCAAAAATACAAATTTATTATTTCAGTTTAATTTAGATTTCTTGTTTTTCCTTGTGCTATTATCAGAAGCTTCTCTTTTTCCTGATTTACTAGTAACCTCTTCGTATTCTTCAGAATCGATATTATCTTCAAATAGACCTTCAAACTACAATTAAATAAAGTTACCCAATTGCATATGTCTAAGCTATCAGATGGGAGATTCAAATTCAGTTCTGTCTTCAATGACTGTGGTAGTGGTTTCTCTTGAGCCGACACGGCATTTGAAGCTGGTTTCGCTTCCATTATATTGCTAGATTAAATAGATTATTACAGGTCGGTGAACTTGAATTTCTTTTTAAAGTATTCTTTAATAGAGAGTAGTATAGCATATGCTAACGCTTTAATGACCATTTCTATAGTTAGTTATATATACCATGTGGTCGCTCTTCAGTTGGGGAAAGCCCTTGCAGTGTTTGACTAACAATGTTTGCCCCAAAAGAAAGTAAAACATTGATATGATAAATCGCATGCATGATTTCTTCAACAGTTTGGAAATCCAAGTATGCAATACTTTCTCCAATAAATTTGTAGTAAACTGCTTCTTTCGCTGTTTCTAGTTTGTCTATATTGAATAGATTAATTAGTTGCTTTAGAAACTCGTTCCTCCTACTTTTTTTCTCTTTTATAAGGCTATATATCGGGGAAATAAAGCTAGTCCGTATGGAATCTCTTTCAAAAGTTGATTGGATAGCGTCTCTGTTTCCGTTTACCGCTAGACTTTTCTGATAGGTATATAAACAGTTGATTGCTTCCAAGTCCTTTGTGTGAATGAAACTAGAGTGCTTTTCATGCAGTTTCTTATGAACCAAGAAGGCATGTTCCCTAATTGTAATATCTGAGCTAGATTCCAGAGCAGTTAAACCCGGAACGCAAATAATTGGGTGAACCAAACCATACTCCAAAGCCAACGAAACTATTTTGAAAGCTGCTCTTGAAACGCGGATATCTGGAAGTAACATTTTTTCAATGATTCTGGGCAAATAATTTTGAACTAACGAACTAGGAATTCCATCTTCAACAAAGCTATCCGCATTTCCTACTAATATCTCGATTTTCATTTCTTCAGAATCATTTCCTACTAAATCAATGCTTTTTTCCAGTTGCTGTCCTGTTAAATACTCAACAACGATATTAAAAAATTCAATATGAAGTAATGGCTTGTCTGCTTCAAATACTTTTG
Organism: Boothiomyces sp. JEL0838; assembly: GCA_027604245.1. NCBI lineage: Eukaryota > Fungi > Chytridiomycota > Chytridiomycetes > Rhizophydiales > Terramycetaceae > Boothiomyces > Boothiomyces sp. JEL0838. The sequence goes on from JADIIY010000011.1 coordinate 106,374, forward strand.
AAATAATCTCCATAGCTGTTGGATTGAGAAAGTACTTTGGACGAGCATTTAAAAAAGAGCAGATTGCAGAGAAAGCAATCAACGCAGAATCATGGTTGATCAATCTTGAGCAGTATTTTGCAATCATATTGAACGATTTTTCAGTTAAATCATCCCCTTTGGTGAACGCTTGAAGTTCTGAGCAATTGTATAGAATTTTCTTTCCATTCGTTTTTTTAATTTCAAAATTCAAATTTCCAACTATCAGCGAAACAATAACGAGACATCGCAAGATCGTGGCGGTAAATTTTGAAGCCAAACGTGCGATATCTTCATTTTCATACTTGCAAAGTACGTCTAAGTAAATTCAAGGATTACCAAAACATTTCTCGATCACTATGACAATCTTTGTAAAGTTTTTTGTTTGGAATTGAATTATTTTGCACAAACAAGGAATCGAATATCTTAATATCTAATTTGAGATTGAAAATTACATTTACAGACCCTTGACCTAAGAGGGACAGCAAATCACTTTCAATATTGCGGACCAAGGATACATCATTGAACTTTATATCTGAAAAGCAATTATTCAGTATCATTAACACTAGTTGAGACTGACGGATTTCAACCTCGGAAGCTCCCTAATTTAAACAAAGAATACTTTAGGCTTGATGTATGGCTGAAGAACTGAAAGGTGCTCTGTACACAATTCCTTGAAATATTTTGAAAAATGCTGAACAGTAATAAATGCACCTTCTAATCCGTCCTGTTTAATGATCAGATTAAATAAAGCGTTTATAATCTTTTCTGTCTGCACAAGTATTTGCAGAGTTTTTTTCTTACTTAGTTGGCTTAAATAGAGGTTGAAATAGTTAGCTGAAGTTGGACATTGCCCTAGCTGTGTCGCTAGCACTTTGATTAATATTTCGTGATTGCTCGCATATTTTTGTCCCGAATGTTCCGCATCACTTGAAGGATAGTATATTTCGTTCAGCATTTTAAGCGCTAGGTCAGAGACTGTGGTTTCTTCATCTTGCAATCTCGTTAATAACTTTAAAAGCATATCGCCTAGAATTGGGGAAATCTTTGATGATTTATAATACCTTACATGCAGCTCTTTGATCAGTTTCAGCACTCGTTTTCTAACGGCGATACTCAAATCAGTCGTGCGATTTGCTAATAAAGGGTAGATTGCTAAAACACCATCTTCGTCAACCGAAAGAATATACTTGCCACATACATCCATAGCTGCGTCTCTTACAGTGGGAGAGCTGTCAACTAAACGATTTTGAATTGATTGTAAAATAGTGTTGTGGACATTTCGAGGAATAGAACTGCTGTTTAACAGTTCGGAAAAACACCGTATCGATTTAGTTCGGACTGTAATCGAAGCTAAATCAATTCCTTTTAGCAATGTCAAAATCATTCGATCTAGCATTTTAAAGCATCCGTTTGATTTGATCCAGATGTTATACATTGCTGGAGTATTGGAATGTGTGTTATGTGCAAAACACTGATTTTTTAGAGCATAATATTCCGTGAATATTGCTTTAACACAGTCTTTGACTGGAATTTCTTCCATATTCCCATGTTCAGTAATTTTTTGGACTATCTTAACCATATGAAAGAGTGAAAGATTCTAGCATTAACAATAATTACATTCTTAAAGTTTCTTTCCAAGGATAATTCCGAAATCCACCCCAGCAAGTTCTTGAAATACACTTTAAAAAGATTCAGTGTGCTTTCATTTAGAGATCCCGACAGTGAATTAATTGCATTGATCATTTCATCCTTTCCCTCAAAAGCCACCAATGTATCCTTTATCATTACTTCTGCAAAGTCTCCTAGCCAATCAGTAGAAATGCCTCTGAATGCATTTTCACTTTTCTTTTGATCTTCCAAGCTCTGTAGCATTAATCGAACAGATTGTTGGGCCAAAACCTCCGCAATCGGCCATTCTGGGGAAATATAAACCAACAGCAGATCCTTTAAAATACCGTCCAAGATTGATTTATATTCTTGTTCAGTGGAGGATTTTCCTTTAATATCTTTCCCACTTTCGGTCGCCTTCTTCACCAGGGATTGAATAAAATGCAAACTAGCTCGAGAGGCGCAATCTTGCATACTTTTAAACCTGTTCAATAACTATATAAAACGTAAAAATACCTCCAAAGATTGATTGAGTTCTACATCCGATTCAAGCTCCGTCAAGGATTGTGATAATTTCTTTTCAAGCAATTGGACATTAATCCCAAATTGCAATATTTGGAAAATTATGAACGAATATATATGAATTGATTTTCCGGATTGAATTGTAATGCATGACGGAGATGAATAATACTTTGGTACGAATGATACAAGTTCATCAATAATAAATAACTGCTGCCCCGGGTAATTTGCAAATATCTATATAGTTAAAGAATATTACTATTCCCAACAAAGTTACTCCACGTTTTAGCAATAATCCCAGTCCATTCTCGTGTAAAGTGGGATACTCAGTTACAAAACAAATTTCAATACTTGAAAAGATTAACTAAGTTAACAAGAGTTACCGATATCACAATTTCTTCATCAAGTACTTCCGTTTGACAAAGACCTACTAATTTTAAAAGAATTGATGCTATTCCACTGCCTGCTGCAATCATAAATTGTTTTTGTTCCTTTGTCGGTTCTATTGTAAGAATAATTTACCAGTCAACTTGAAATATGAAACAACAGAGTTATGAAAAATAGTTTTGAGGTTACTGACTACTCTCATAATTTCATTGAGTGTGCAAAAGCTCTTTTTCGGGGTTTCAATGGCCAATTCGGTGTTTATAAATAGCAGCTTTACATCAATACATCTAATTGCTAATAATATCAATTCAGCATATTCTTTATGGTCGCAATCTCCGATATCTTTAGTTTTTCCTGCTTCTATCCCATCATTCAAAATCCTGAGAAAACTGTCAGCAGCAAAATTATAATTAGCAGTTCCCTCTGCAAGTAAAAGTTTGTGCAATTTCTTTGGAGGTAATCTCTGCAAATCCCGTTCTAATAATTGCACGTTCAAGTAGCTAATTTCACCAGATTCCACTATTCTCGCGAGAGTTTGAGCAAGCACGGCCAAAAGATTACCATTGATTGATGGTAACTTCATAACTATTCTTGGTTGGCAGTTATCCCGGTTGTTTATTTCCTGGCCTGTCGTGTCTCCAGCGATATTTCGGTCATCATTTTCTGATTTTAATTCTCCAGAGTCGTTCTTGAAATGTTGATCTGAAATATTGTTGTCATATCGAGAAATATTTGATTCGTTAACTTTACTTGAATTTAATCTATTTTGTTCTCGATTGAGTGTCCAAAGTTGGCGGATGTTTGGAGAGCCAGTTTCTTCGTTTAGATTCTTCAGGATACTTGGATTAGAGAAAAATTACATTTGGGAATCGTTTACCGCTCCAATTGATGGAAAAATCACACTTGTTGGAGCACATTCCTTACTGTTATTGTATCTAGAAAGCTTTGAAACTAATATTAGAATGAATTACGTTGATCAAGATTCTGTAGAGACACAAACGCCGTGTTTTCCAGAAGGTCCAGGTTGGTGTCTATCGTCATTGAGATTCAAATCGGACAGAGAAGTGGACAAAAAGTTTAAAGAAAAAAATTGTATTTTCAGTGAATTATTGATAACGGTAAATTTATCTGGCAGATGTAACAAGCAGATTCTTTTCCAGACCTATCATAAACAAACTAGTACCCCTGTACCACTTTTCTTGGGATTGTATGCTCGAAGCAGGCTCCAAGACTATCTCGCTAATCCGCTGACAAGTGAAGGGTGCCCTTGATGAATAATCAATTACTCTACAAATTTATCCAGTAGATCGCAGAGATATTTTGTTTGGATTTCATCTCGATTGTCAATCTTTAAGATTTGATTTTTTATCGCCGGTAATAGTAGCTCCCAACTAATATATTCTCCCTTTGCCGCTCTTTTTAATAAATCTTGATCTGACTCTTTTCCAATCATCTTCATTTTGGGGTCTAAATTTTTTCCAAATGTTTCGATTCAACTTTTTAAAACCAAAGAATTTCAGAACTCTATTTATACAAACAGAACTCACACCGAATTTGGATTCCATCAAATTCAAGCCGGGCAAACCGCTGCTCGAATCTCCCCAAGCTAAAACGCATGAATTTCTCTCCCCTAGGGATGCAATGAAATCGCCTCTGGCATCGAAGCTGTTCCGAATTGATGGAGTAAAGTCAGTATTTTATGGATACGACTTTTTGACGATTACTAAAGACCCAGACACCAATTGGCAAATACTAAAACCTGACATATACAGTAGCATAATGGATTATGTAAGCACTGAAGGGCCATTATTTTCTTCAAGCAATGATACAACCATCACCGAAGAAGACTCCGAAATTGTCGCCATGATCAAGGAGTTACTTGACACTAGAATTCGTCCAACGATTCAGGAAGATGGAGGCGATATTGAATTCATTAAATTTGAAAACTCTACAGTATATGTAAAGCTAAGGTAATTGAACTTGATATTTAGAGGTGCTTGCCGAACCTGTGATTCGTCCACACTCACTTTAAAGAACGGAATTGAAAACATGCTTATGCACTACATTCCAGAAGTTGAACAAGTAGAACAGGTTTTGGAACCACAGGAAGAACTTTCCAAGCAGGAGTTTGAAAAGCTTGAAAGAGAATTGCAACAAAAAAAACAATAAAATCATTTAAATACATTCTTGCAATCATGCAGCTCCAAGATAAGTAAAATCGAGAGGGATATTCAAGTTTTCTGATTCTTGTCGCTTTCGGATCCTTTTCAATTGGCGCAGTCTTTCCCTTGCATTTGAAATGGTTTCCCCTGTTGAAAACACTTGAGCCATCATGTTGCTATATATTGCCACTTCTCGAACATATTTTGCTAAAGAAGACCCAGAAAGTAAAACTGGAATTGGAGCTACCTGTTCCATATCAGAACGGTACGATATTGTCAGTTTAAAGCAAAAAGAGTTGTAATCATGGCCGGCAATTGGTTCGATAATAATTTGAACAAAGTTGAACTGTCCTGGAATAGTATCATGCCTATATGCGAGACCACTTTCATTCCAAACGATTGTCACGAAATTGTTTCCAATATGACGCTTTTTCCCAGTGCAGAGCGTATCATGTGCATAGTTTGGCATCATGGTAGTTACATGGAAAATAACTTGATTCATTCGTTGGTCCGGTATGTAACAAAGACCGTATTGCCCATCTATAGCTTCAGAAGAGGTATCCAGCCCTCCAGTGTAGATATCCCTGGTATTGGCAAGAGGAAATACGCGACCGAGGTTGGAGAGGAATTGCAAGTAATTGTTGGAGCCTCGCTGGTTTGCTAGGATTTCTACTTCATTTGTTTGTCCTGAATCTACAAATACAATTCCGATTTTGTGTAGATCAATCGATGGGGTGCGATCAAGAACACTAATTGCTCGTTGGGTAGCATCATCATTTGGAAGGAGGATTGGCTGTTCAGAATGATTTTCAAGGGATGGGTATGGTTGGAATTGCAGTATCAAAAAAGCAGGATCCATAAAATTCCTGAATGATTCCACATCTAAACCAATTGTATCACTCTCTTGAACTTCCAAATTGAGGGATTTTGAGTGTTTCAATTCAGGAATAGAATTTGAAGTACTCAGCAAAGATATTGATTTCGACCGCTCTGCGACATAGCTCTGTGGTATCTTTGTTGAGTCGTCAGTGCTTCCATTTAGCATGTCCAAAAATATTCCAACATTTTGGATATTTCTACCGACATCATTTAGTATTCGGGAGTGAAGTACTGTTATTCCAGCAGGACGTCTGAAAACTATTTCACACACATTGTTTTCATCAGAGGATACTGTGATCAAAGTATTAACCAAACACCAGGTCTGTACATTAACTTTCTTTGTTGCAGTCCAATTTTGAACTGAGGGTTTTGGAGTGCAGTCAATATAAGTGTGCTGAACCATCATTTCAAGAATCTGGGTTATCATTAATTTACCAGTTCTACAGATTCATCCAATTCTTGCTTACTAGCAGCCTCTGTATTTGCAATCATACTTGTTATAATTTTTTGCACAAATTTCTGTCTGTCAGACAGTTTTAGAGACAAAAACCAAGTTTGCGTAACATAGTAAGCAAACGTTGAAACATATGGATTGTTTGCATTTCGCAAATAGGAAAGTGCAATACCAAAAACTCTTCTATAGTTTTCTACCGTCAAGTTTTTGATTAAATTCGGATGGGAAGCTAAAGATGCTAAAAATTCTAGGTTTGGTAAAGCTAAATTGGAGGAGGTAACTTGCGATATTTTCATGATAATGTCCCCTAAATATTTGGTTGAACTACCTGGTAATTCATAAATTGCTAATGACAGACCAAGTATGCACTGCTTGGAAATTGGAAACGGTTTGTTTAATCCATTGAAGATTGTATAAACCAGCCCATCTTGCAAATTTTTTGAATAAAACCCTTTGTATAAGAATAGTGTGAACGAAATCTGATAGAGAGACAGATAAATGTCATTCTTTTTACCAACTGGAATGTCCGTCAAATTTTTATGCGCTTTCTCCTTTTGAAGTAAATCGCAAACTGTTTCACAAAGTATTCTTATTGGAACAGGATTGTGAATACATATTGCTTGATTAGAAATGTATGTTTTAGCTTTTTCTAGCGTACTTAAAAGGAGTTGAGTATTAGTTTCATATTTCAGAATGGCAACAATAGAATAAATACTTTCTGCATGCGGTAATATCGTATACGATAGTTCTCCAAGATTTCCTAATACCCTGCTGTTAATCGAGAGAATAGTAGGGGCAGTGTTTAATTCATCACCAAAAATATATAATATCTGATTCTGATTGTTACACGACACAGTAGTGATAAAGTTCATAGCTTCGGTTCTTGCTAAAGGATGGACAGTAGAATTCCAACTAGCTAATCGGCACAGCCATGTGTAAATGTTGATTGAAATGGAATTCAAGTGTTTCTGCGTTGCTGAATGAAAGATTTTTATCAAGTATTTGATGGCCAAAACTACTGAATTGGTAGTGAGATTCCCTGGCCTAAAATTGTTTGACAATTTTACAGGGTTTCCAATATTTTTAATGGTATGTGACTGTTGTACCCATATCGGCGAAATATATTGATTTTCTACGCAAAAGACATTACAGGCACTTCGCAAGAGCACATCGACAACATATTCTATGTTTTCAATCCTAAAATCACAAACTGATTTCATTAGCCAATCGTATATGCACAACAAAACTGATTCTGAATTTTCTGAATTGATCGACAGAATAATTTTTTTCAGAATGGTATCTAATCGCTCCGACTTGAATATATCGATATGTGACAGTGATAATACATTTCCCAATACATTATTCCTGACTTCATTAGGGACAGCGTGTCTTAGAAATAGTTGTTCAATCATGTTATCGACATAGTCCAAGTACTTTGAAGTGCTACTCCATAATAATTTACTGGAAGATAGAATTATGAAATCGTATGTTTGTCTGGAGCCATTTCGGGACAAATTTAAAAGTGTTTCCAACAATTTCACCTTTTGGGTAGTTACTAGATGGGTATTGTAAATTTTAGATAGCATTCCAAACAATTTGTTGAACAAATGAAACTCTATCGCCATTTCTAAGGAGCTTTGGTTAATATTGTTTACCTATCCATTTCTTTGTTGAACTCGGGACTACTATTAACACTTTGGTACCTTATTCTGCAGGATGGCTGCTTTTCAAGCGGCCAAATCCAAGAACACCCCTCAAATATGTCAACTACTTTATCCCAATCCATCAAATTGAGTTTATCTGCATCTTCACATTTATATATCACAGAAAGTGTGGTTTCCAACAATGCACTTACTACGTGCAGATCCTTCTTTTCAATACACTGGGCGAACCCCTAGATAAAAAGATTATTTACATTCAGCAATAATGCAGTCCCATGAAACTGGTACAAGTCTTCGACAAAAGTCCTTTTTAAAAAGTACAAGGCGCCAACCACGCAAAAGACATCAAATTTGGAATTTTGATGGAGAATTTCAAACACTAGGTTCATAGTTAAACTTGCACTGTGGGATACTAGCAAGTTTTTCAAGATATTCCAAGCTGCACCTTCACAATCGGTATCCATCAAACTTGTACATAGTTGCCTCAAAAAATCCGGAAGTAGTGCGGTTGGCAAATTGCCGAATCGACATAGGGTATCCAAAAGGGCAAGACAGTGAATTCGCAAGTGACCCAATTCGAAATACAATGTAATCCCATTCATAATTTGTGTAATATTATCCGCGCTAAGGTAAACATAAGAAAATTTGATGACATTTGTTACATATTGCATCAGTTCAACTCTAATGTCTTTTTGCTTTTTTGAATTAACTTCCCCAAGGATCCAACGGCCAAGCAATCCTCCTATATCGTGTTCAAAGTGTCTCAAGTCCCGCCCTTGTTTGGTCAAATCTTTAAGTAGTCCTAGTCTTTGAGGGATAGTGTCTGATGATCCACTTGAAATAATTTTGAAAAAATCTAATCGGAGTAAATCGCAATCAGTATAATGGTATAATATGCATGCTTTAATCCAATCATACGCTTCAGGACGAAGCTGGCCGGACGTGAAAGGTACAATCTTGTTCCAACAACTTACCAGCTGTTGACTGGGGACATCGTTGTTCCTAATGAAATCCGTTATAGCTAGTAAATTTTTTGATTGAGCTGCAATGTTTGTGGACTGGTCTAAATTTTGAACCAGCTCCCTGAGATTCATTTTGTTAATCAAAAAATTAAAATGGATTTGAACCGATATATAAATGGAAGAAGCCAAGCAACCATATTACTGATCATCATTTCGCTGCTGTTTTCGTTTGTTGATTACATGACGGAATACTCTGTGTTTTCAATTATACCCATGCAAACAGTTTTTAAACCGTGGACATTAATAACCGCAGGCTTGGTCCAGAAGCCTCTATTCCTAATCAATTTACCGATATTATATTTTATGGGAAGTTATTTTGAAGGCTACTGGGGTAGAACAGAATTCTTACGCCATTTTGCGATAACTGTAGTTGGAACGAATGTGATTACCTACATGATTATGATTTTACGAAACATTTTCTTTGAAGACGAGGATGATCTATTTCAACTAATTAATGGACTTGGCTCATTTCTGTGTGCATTGCTGGTTGCATTCAAGCGAGCAGTACCGGAACATAACTTGGAATACAAAGGATTGTCCATTAGGGTTAAAGTATTGTCTATCTAACCTAGTATCTCCCTTCCATTAACATCCTGATACATCTGGTTTTATTCTTACTTGGATATATTTCAATATCATTCTACACGCACACCATTGGCTCAATAGTATCCTGGATATATATTAGATACTACAAATACAATGATGGTGTGAGAGGAGATCGTTCGGAAACATTTTCATTCATAAGTTTCTTTCCAGATTCGTTAGCGTAATTATTCTTGATTATAGGGATTATATAAAACCACTTTCTACATTTGTCTATAGATTTATGGTCAAATTGAAATTCCTTCCTCCGTTACCTCCAAGACCCCAATTTGTAGATCCAGAGGCACAATCTGTCCCCAGTCCACCTCCGCGTCGAGTAGAAGAAGTTATTTTTGAATCGACACAATCTGATGCGGATAGGAGAAAGTATTTTTTATTAACTTTAGAGCATTGGCATTGGAAGCACTTAATTCACGATTGCAACAATCCTGATTATATAATATAATTGTGGAAATATTTTATTCTATCTATCTATTCAAAGTGAGCAGCATCGTGATTAGCAAGTTCAGCGATACTGCAGAAATCACACCGCTATTTGAGAACGGCTTTGAATTGTTCGTTCTCATTGTATACCGATCGGCTGACCCATTCCAGGACCCAGCTGGTGCATCAGTTGAGTCTGCAGCAACAAAAGTACCGGTTAAAGTAGTGTTTCGATTAGCAGCAGCTACTCCAATCTTCATATTTTTATAATCGTGAACTACATAAAGCTTCTGGGTTAGAATGTTTCCAAAAATAGCGGAATCGGTTAAATTTGGCCTTCCAACAAAAGCTGACGTGCAATATACATGGGTTGTTTTGTTGCTAACTAACGAAGAAAAGTAAACATACTCTTCTGGGTGGAAATTGATAGCACCAGAGCCCAACCCAAAAGTAATGTTGGGTAATGCTGTAGGAATTGTACTATTGGGGCATGGAAATCCATAAGTAACATTCTGACCTGGAATAAAAGAAAATCCTAAAGCTGTGTTAATTTTATCCGCAATAGCAACTGGGAAATTGGACAATGCTGTCCCTGTATCAAATATCAAATCAAATGAATCTGAAAGGGTAACATTTTTGTCATTCAATGACAAATAATCGAGTTTGGTTTTCCACAATGAGAATGGAGCAGAACCTGAAGAGCTGTCCCCATAAACAAGATTCCACAGTAATTCTCCGCCATAGCGGTTGGTATCTATTCCTCCTAACAGCATACTTCCAGATTGAAGATCCTTGGAATAATATACTGAAAACACTTGCTTTACAATTTGATTAGAGCTAATCAAATTTCCAAAAAAAGTGGACAATGTGTTTGGAAATGCCAGTCCAAGTATCCCATCTACTGCAAACCCAACAGCTGAACCATCAGTTTTTGCAAGGTAAAATTCCTGCTGGACAGATTTTCCACCAACATTTACTGTATCCTCGACCAGCGGTCCTTGAATAAAGCTACCATCCATATAATTAATTGAATGTGAATTTGAATTAACTGTTTGGAAGGTTTTACTTTTTGCTGAAACAAAACCAGGATTGGAACAGCTTTGCGATCCACAGTTTGAATCCCGAATCCACATACTACTAGAGCCTGAATCAAACAACACCTTGAAGGATTGCGAAGGAGTTCCAACTTCCACGTCAACTGAAAACATGAATGGCGATGCTGACACGGACGACAATTGGATTTCCTTTGGTGTAGTATCTCTAACGTTTGCATGCACAGCAGCGACAGTGATTGAAAGCAAGCCAAAAAGCATTTAATTTTCTGCTTTTGCGGTAAGTGGTCTTGCGACTGATTTTGGTTTGTACCAATCAGGTGAAACAAAAAATAGTCAAAGCAATGATTTTGAAAATACACTTTTTACACAATTGAATCCGAAACCGGGAGAACATTTACATCGTTAAAGTGTAAAGTAACCAAATCTGGGTACAATCTCAGACCGTTCATTCATCAAGCCAAATGTCTCCCAAGACCCCACGATTAACTTGTTCTTTATTGATTTGCGAGTTACTTTGAATTAACGTGAGCCATTCGTTAGCATAATTGATCTGGACATCTGTGTTAAAATTTTTGAAAAAACAAAAGTGATCAGGTATGCTAACAACCAATGGCAAAGAAAATTCAAGCTCCATACTGGAAGAGTTTCAATCATCTCTGCCCAATATTGAAGTTAATTTCACCACGCCGTCGCTGGATTTCCATGATCATTCAATAATCTTGAGATCGATGGTGGATAACCTGTATGTATATAAATCCCATCTTCAAATCAGGCCCTCGAAGGAAACGAGAACAGAGAATAATCAGTCTATACTAGTTTTAATGGTATTTGAAATATTGCAGAGATTTAATATTCTTACTAGACCCCCATTGAAAAAATCTAGTATATTTCCACTAAAACTAGAAATCAAAAAGGAAATAATTTACGATACTAGGGCTCTTACGGAGGCGGATCTAGATCAAGTGTCTTCTCATGATTTCGATCCAACTCTATCAAACCAACAAAAGTCATTCTATCTATATTTAAGAGGACGAATACTCAACATTTTCGATTCTTACCATCCATTTGCGGAAGCTAACCTTTGCAAATCAGTAAAATTGGAACCAAAATTCTGCGAAGCTTGGATTGAGCTGGGAGAGTGTTTTTGGAAAAAGGGAGACCTAGACGGAGCTGAAAATTGCTTTAAATGGGTATTGGATCTGGAGCCAAGTAAGAAAGCCTTGATATCAATGGCGATGATCAAACGAAGGCAAAAGAGTGGTAACCAACTGCTAACAAAAGATGATGAACACCTCAATGAAAGTATACAGCTTTGTAAAAAAGCTCTTGCTTTGGATATCAAATATAGTCCAGCTTGGGTGGGAATAGGGGCTTCCTATATGGCAATTTATTTCAAACTGACACGAAATCCGTCTGATCTCAAGAAAGCATTGGCCGCTTTTGATCAAGCAGTACATTGCATTAATATTTAGGATATTAATAGTTCGAATGATCCCGATTTGTACTATTCACGCGCAATAATACATCAATATTTGGAAGAATATGAAAAGTCTATTAAAGATTATTCATTGGCTGCCAGTTTAGATACTGACCTTGCACAAACCTGCTATTCAGCAATAGAAGCCACAAAAATGTTTGTTTCTGCTTTCAAAAAAGAACTTGAAGCAAAGGTAATTTCCAATAACCAAAGTATTCTCAGAGTAAAGATATATTTCAAAACCACAAGAAATCACTAAATCCCACTAATTTGTTCTATTCTACGTTCAAGGAAAAGAAAAGCCATTTGCCTTTGCGGTTAGTAATCCTTGGACAGGTAGAGCGGCCACAAGATCCAATTAAATCGTAATTTTGTTTATAATATTAGATCTTTTATTGCTATGGATACAGTGGGTAATGTTGGTGGCCTTACACTTTGCAATGTTCGAAATGGCTTAGTCCAGAAATCGGACATGCTTGAAATATCTAATGCAGCAATTGTGGAGAAAGAACATTACAAAATAGTTAGGGTAGACGATCCGCGCCAAATTAAACTTAATGGATCTAAAATTAATGATACAGATATACTATGGATTGAAATGAGAGTCGAATCTCAACACTAATGGTGATAATATAGTTTTATTTTCTTATTTCGAGCCTGTTTGATAATGAATGTCATTAACAGATTTTGAGCGGATTCCCGGTTTGTATCGGACTGTCTTGTTTCCATCTGGTGTAACTCCGACAGGGAATGAGCAATTGATTGCCGTATGAGCTGGAGCTGGGGATCTCGCCGCTGCTTTGATATCAACCATTGTCACTACTGGAATAACAATAGAAGGCATCGAAGAGTGCCTTGGTTCAAAGTATTTTCTGCTGGTAAGCGATGAAAGAGAGCTTTGTCTGTTATTAGGTAGTGCCACAGAGCTTCTATTTGAAGCTGAAGATGGGCGAGATTTTACAGACACGTTATCGGGTATACTAAGAGTATGAATCTAAATAAGTAAACTCTTACAGGTAGTTTTGGTGGTTTCTGATCCTCCAATAACAATTTTCCCTCTGTTCTACTGGAAATTGGGGTACTTGGTCTCGATTCAATGTTCTGAACTATAACTGATGGTTCAGATTGTTTTCGTATTTTTGCAGAGGAGCTTGGACGACTAAGGATCGCCTTCTTTGGAATATGCTTGGATGCAACCTTTACTTTTTTCTTTTTCACCACTTTATTTCTTAGCTCTTCGTCATCTGACGTAGTGTCTTCGCTATCACTAATGTAAACGCGAGTAACCTTGGTAATGGTAAAAATTCAGGCTTTTTGGTTTCTATTGCTTTGGAAATTTCTTGATATTGTTTCAATGGCACAACAGCATATTCAATTGATATAGTTTGAGAGAAAAAGTTGTATAGTGTTTTCACTATACTTTCTCCCATCAATGTCAAGTGATTTGGATTAAAGTGAAAGCTTTCTTGTTCATTTTCAATCGACCCACAGAATGAGGCTTCCAAGGTAAATGAATTAAGTATTCCAAATTCTTTAAACATGACGATCTATTGTCAATCCAGAGTACCCTCGCTGTTCCCTCCTTCTTTTTTTGCAATTGGAATTGGCATCTATTGAAGGAAAATACAGACGGACATTGCTTATATAGCATGTATGGGAATACACGTTCCATATATCTTTTGTGTGGATCCATGTCATTATTGCAGCCATACAAGAAAATTCCATGTTTCCTACTTTCATTAAATGAAATTACTTGTGTCCGTGCATATCACAAAACAGTGCAATCTCTCGTGCTTTAAGAGTATTCAGAATCATTTGCTTAACCATCCATACTTCTGGGGCGTAAATTTGCTGTTTTGGTGAATCTCTCCATTGTCGGTTTAAATCAAATCCATTCAAATTACATCTATGATTCCCTACTATTACTCCATCAGGATTTAACATTGGGATGATTTTGATTACGTAATTATCTCTCAGATATTCAGCTTCTTTTGAATTTCCAAGCAAAAATTCAATGAACCCCTACAATTAAAACCAACATACATGCATCACCCAGCTGGAATTAGTTTCTCCAGGATGAACTCGAGCAATTAGAATTATGGCATTTCTCCCAACCAGTTCTTTGGGGTGATAGACCTTTTTGGTAATGCATAGCATATCTAGACTAATGGATCAGCATAATTTACTTGTTTCCCGCAATTGTTTTGCCGAGAACCTTGTGCTTTATATATTGTGAAGTATCTGGATTATACTTGATTTTTTGAATGAAACTAAGTGTTACCCATCAACTACCTTTGCAAAAATGAATAAGTATAGGGATAGCAATGAGCGAAATAAACAGTATCAGATGAAGCTGGTATTAATTTAATTTACCAGGGAATGAAAAGGTAAAGGTCAACGTGAAAGTTACTAATCCATCTTCCTGAGCTTCATTTTCTTCGTAGGTGATATCATCACCTACTCTGTGCCATCCCTTCCCAATAGAATCTGCTAACACTGTAGAGTATAATAAAGGCTTCATGCCTTCGCTATACAAGCATTTTGGCTTCATTAGATTATTGATTTTGAATCTGTATAGAACCCCTTTAATACCATTCTCAACTTTGAAATAAAACCACTGTGTATGGCCTGGTATTATGCTTTGTTACCTGCAGTGTTCAAATCCTTCCTTAGTTTCAATTCATAAGAGAAATCTGAAGTTTGAATCGCTTCCTGTAAATTCCCACTTTCAAAACGTGACTCGAATTTCAGTACATTGGTCTTTTCATTCTCCAATAAAGGGGCTTGTTGCTTCTTTTTGGGTTTCTTGATTTTGGCAACATACACCGTCTGTGGTTCCAATTTCTTTCCAAAGTTTGATTTGCTATCCCTCTTTGGCTTTGGGTTTCTTTGAGCGTACGACTCTTCAATGAAAACTGTATCCGTTTTAAGATCTGGTGCATCCAAAGTAAACCCAAATTCAGAAGGCCAAGTCGGCACTCCAGCAGGAGTTTGGAATTCTGCTAGAGGGCGAGGCTCTTTTAGTATGTATGATTCATTCTTGTAAATTTGATGGAGTCTACTTTTGTGGGTATCTGTCACCTTTTTCGAATGATCCAGGATCTCTTCAGATTCCTCACTTTCCATAGTCTGTAATTCACCGATATTTTGACCTACCATTAATATCAATCGTACATTCTTCTTCATCTACAGTTAGGGCATAATTACTGTCGCTATCCAATAGGTTTCCAAAAGCCTTTTTCTTTAAGGACTTCCAATGTGTAGACTTTTCCTCTATCACATCTTTAATTAGTTTAATACGGGATTCTCTGAATAGGTAATAGCTCTTCAAGATCGTATTTTGAATCTTTATATCATCAAACTGAATATCTTCTGATTCCTCTTCAGGCGACACACTTTCAGAATCATCCGAACCTGTTTTACAAATAACTTACCCTCCCGATACAAAAAGTCCTTGTGATATAATTCAGACAGTGATTTTTGATTATCCCTGCCTTTCATAATCGCATTGAAAATAATGACGCAGTACCTCGCGTGTAGTTTAAATCAATAAAGAGACTAATAATGCAAACTATATTATTCGCTGTTTCCTAGGATCGGATGATATCCAAAGTAATGATGAAATATAGGCATATGTATAGATGACAGAGATTTGGAAATATCTACCGGATAGAATGCCAACCCTAATTGCTCAACTTTTGGATAATTATTTTTGGTTTTTCTATTCATGGCTTTGAAAGAACCCGCAATTTTTTCTTCTGTAATCTGATCTACCATGAACGGAATGATGGTAAATATTAGCTGATCTCTTTAGCAACCGCAAATTATTATCCTGAAAGATGGAACAGATACTTCTCAAGGGAAGGGCCAGCTTTTGTCCAACATCAACGCTACCTACGCCGTCGCTGACTCGATCAGAACCACCCTTGGACCAAGAGGGATGGATAAACTCATTGTAGACTCTAAAAGTAACTGATCGATTAACCGAAAGACGATGTCACTATCTCCAACGATGGAGCAACAATTTTGAAATTAATGGATATTGTTCACCCAGCTGGAAAAGCAATAGTAGATATTTCCAGAGCACAAGACGCTGAAGTTGGTGACGGTACTACTTCAGTCACTCTCTTTGCCGCAGAGTTGCTAAAGGAAATCAAGAATTATATCGAAGAAGGAGTCTCTCCTCAAACCATTGTAAAAGGATTCCGTAAGGCATCCGTCTTGGTAATTGTTTTTTTAGATTAGGCTATTAATAAGGTCAAGGAAATTGCAGTTGGTGTTGATAGATCAGATGAAAAGTACTTTTATTAGCTGATCTATAGGGAATTCCGCGCTCTGTTGGAAAAATGTGCTTCCACAGCCATGTCTTCAAAGCTGATTCACGGACAAAAGGACTTCTTCACAAAGCTTTGTGTTGATGCAGTGTTACATCTTGATCAAGACGAATTGAATGAAGATTTGATTGGTATGAAGAGAGTATCAGGAGGTGCAATGCAAGATTCCTTATTCGTCAATGGAGTCGCTTTTAAAAAGACTTTTGCTTATGCTGGATTCGAACAACAACCAAAGGCATTCAAAAACCCAAAGATCTTGTCATTGAATGTCGAATTAGAGCTCAAAGCTGAAAAGGATAATGCTGAAGTTAGAGTAAAGGAAGTTTCTGTACCTAGATCACTAATTTTAGGAATATCAAGCTATTGTTGATGCAGAATGGTCCATTATTTATGAAAAATTGGAGAAAATTGTCCAAACCGGCGCAAAAGTTGTTTTATCTAAATTGCCAATCGGAGATCTTGCAACTCAATACTTTGCTGACAGAGACATTTTCTGTGCTGGTAGAGTTCCTGCTGATGACTTGAACCGTGTTATTAAGGCTGTGGGAGGTGCTATCCAAACTTCAGTCAATGATATCAAGCCAGAATACCTTGGTACTTGCGAATCTTTTGAAGAACGCCAAATTGGCGGTGAAAGATTCAACATCTTTGAAGGCTGCCCAGAAGCTAAAACTTGTACCATTGTGTTGCGTGGAGGTGCTGAACAATTTATTGCTGAAGTAGAAAGAAGTTTGCATGATGCAATTATGATTGTTCGACGTGCTATCAAAAACAAGTCCATTGTTGCTGGTGGAGGTGCAACTGAAGTAACTTTTTGCTGATGTTAGATGGAAATTTCAAAGTATTTGCGTCAATATGCCAGAACTGTTGAAGGAAAGCAGCAGATGGTCATTTCTGCTTTTGCAAAAGCATTGGAAATTATCCCAAGACAATTGTGTGACAATGCAGGGTTCGATGCCACTGATTTATTGAACAAATTGAGACAAAAACACTCTCAAGGTAATCCAAGATTAATCAGTAGCTGGTGGTACTTGGTTCGGTATTGATATGGAATCAGAATCCATTGGTAACAACTTGGATTTGTTTGTTTGGGAACCAGCTTTGGTCAAGATCAATATGATTGCCTCTGCAACTGAAGCGGCATGTTTAATTTTATCAATTGATGAAACTGTAAAGAACCCTCAGGCTGAACAACCTGACCAACAAGCAATGAGAGGTAGAGGAAGAGGTATGCCTAGACGTTAATTGAAATTCTATTTGTCTAAGAATAATGAAGTCTTTTAATAGTTGACAATTTTTATTTTTTTTAATGCAAAACACACTTCGAAATGCAATAAGGCCAGGAATTGTGGTGCGAGTCATACAAAAACAAGACCAAAGGTCTGGTAAATTGACGGAGGGGATAGTCAAGGATATACTGACGAATTCTGGCCAACATCATCGAGGAATAAAAGTTCGCTTAGTTTCTGGGATTGTGGGACGAGTAGCTGAACTGGTCGATGCTGGCTCCATACAACCTCCGCAGCTCAGTACGCCAAAGGCAGTTGATAGAACAAAGCCTCATCAAATCGAGCAGAAAAAGGATGCACTGTTGTTATCTGACTTTATACCCAACACTCTTGCTCATACAGACCCTCTCAGCACATGGCCATGCAAAGCTTGTACGTATGAGAATGGAGTATATAGCAAAGAATGCGAAATGTGTAGCACACCAAAATAAACTCTACGATCTTTATTCTACAAAAGTTACAGAGGACGACTCCTGAGGCTGCTCGGAAGCTTCAGGCTTTGGTGATTTCTTTCTCGTCCATTCAATCATTTCTTGAGCATACCTCTTTTTGTCGTTTAGACATTGCTGGTTATATTTCATCTTGTCCTGTTCGGACATTTGTCGCCAATGTGTGGCAATAATTTTGGAAATTTCACCACCGCTCTTGCCAGGATTTTTGGCTGTAAATTGGGATCGAACTTCTGCCAAATAGTAGATGAATGGTGACATTGGATGTTTTGGGGCTGAAGGATCTTTCTTTTGTCTTTTTATCTTTGCCGGCTGAGCAGGTGTAGGTTCTTGCTTGGCGCTCTTTTCACTTTCTGTATAAGTATAGGCATCATAGCGTGGATAGTAAGGGTGGTAATTGTAATAAGGATAGTACCTTGGGGTGTGAGGATGGTATTCCACTGGAGGGTAGGCATACTCGTAATGGTACGGATAGTAATCTGCGTGAGCCCAGTTTCCACTATTGGGGGTTACGGGATGTCTAGACGGTGAGCCGTTTTCAGTTCGAGTGATATAATCCCTGATGGATGGTAGCCTAACCTTCTTTTGTTGTGTGACTTTAGTTGGTGGAATTTCAGGAATATCACAAGCTATCATTAGTAAAATTTGAAAAGGTGGACATGCAGGTTCTCTATATATTTTTCCACACAATAATGACGTCACTAGATTTAGCGCGTTATATACAAACATAATGTGTCAAAGGATAAACCTGTATGTGTCTTACATATTTTACCCGCATATAAACAAACATTCAGAGCATAGCTGGCAGTTAGAATCCGCAGCTAACCTAAAAATTTCATTGTAGTATTTGCCCATAGATATTTTTCATACTATGCATTTGATGGGAGTTTTTCCGTGATAGCAGTCGCGTTCTTACAGCCTAAATATAAAAACACCAGTTATACAGTAGGTGAACTTTATTTTGCTTCGCCAGATGGCACTTTTAACTCAAAATAGGTGAGCGAAAAGCATTGTTATACCAGGGTTTTTTAAAGCTACCTTTTTTACTAGAGTTGTTTTAAAAACACCAGGCATTTAACTATGACGCTAATTATCTGTACTCTGTGCGCTCATTTATCTTGTGTTTACTCATTTTGGCATTCTATAACCATCATAATTATTAAAGTAATTTAACCAAGCCACGCTCATTTAAAATCACGTCGATTCGACAGATTTTCCAATGCAAAATTCAACGTAAATATAGATCTAATCAATTAGCGATCCACTGAACCTTAGCTTTGCAGAAAAGTCATGGGTGCTTCTGTTCAAAGACACTGAAGTGCCTGCTGTCAGAATTACGATAGTGATGTTCCTCATCTATCAGGTAGTATTCTATGGTCGGTACTTTGGCTACTGGGTTATGGATAAAATACCTGCATTTCACAAATACAAACTTCAACCAGTAAGCCTTGTTAACACCAGGATAAGGTAATCACCGACGAGCAATGGTGGAGATGCTTGCGCAAAGTATTATTCCATCAATACTTTCTGGAACTACCAATGTTTGCAGCCTTTTACCCTACAGTAAAAGGATTGGGGATGAAATTCTTTGAGATTCCATTGCCATCATAGTAAACTTGAAGTAATCGTAGTGGTGAACTTGGATTTGCATTGGTGGTATGTATGTTGGCAGAGGATTGTTATCAATATTTTATTCACAGGCTTCTACACTGGGGACCTTTCTATAAACATATCCACAAAATCCATCACAATTATTCCGCGCCATTTGGTATTGCAGCTTCTTATGCACACCCTTTGGAAACATTATTCCTTGGAGTAGGATTCTTTTTAGGCCCTCTATTCCTTTGTTTATTCCATGAAATGCACTTGTTTACCTTTGCTTCATGGTTGGTTGTCCGTCTGGTTCAAACCATTGATGCTCACTCTGGTTACGACTTTCCATGGGTATTTATTAACTAACATAGTCACTCCACCACTTTATCCCATTTTGGGCTGGTGCAGAGTTCCATGATTATCATCATTTAGCTTTTGTTGGGAACTATGCCTCCTACTTTAGATTCTGGGATTATGTCATGGGAACCAGTGTTGTATATGGGCAATGGAAAGCAAAGAAGGAAGCAAAGAAAGTTGAATAAAGTGGTTTGATGTTTTTTTATTCATTTAGAACATCTTGTGATCCTTTGGGGCTATCTGCAACTGATGTTAAATAGAGGTACCTTCAATTAGAGACATGCCAGAGGAGTGCCTTCTAAAGCTGGATTCTACTTTAACTAGCTTTGGTTGCATTTCTGCACTTCCAGATGATTTTTTCTCGTGTTTTGATGGAATGTCAGATTGGCCTCTCGACAACTTTCGATTCCCTCTGACAACTGAAGATCTTGAGCTTGATGATGATAGACTTATTGGAGACTGTTTAGCTGATGCTTTGGACAAGCTTGCTGATGACCCAGCTATGTGCGAGAGCGAAGCCTGTATTCCATATTTCAAATTGGAAATGGATTTTCCTGCCTTTAGCAAATTTGGTATAGACTTGAACCGCTCTTCGATATGCTTCACCTCTTGAGAGTAAAGTTCCTTGTCTCTATTTATCTTTGCTCGGGTTTCTTGAAGTATTTTGTATTCGTTCAGGATAATTCGCATGGTCGTGAGCGTAACTTCAATATATTCATCATTCACTTTGTCATGCAGTCTTAAGAAAGGGTATTGGTCTGGTTGTAGCAAATCCACGATTTCTTTGTTTTCCATTTCGTCTGCATCAACCATGAGAAAAGTAACATCCAGATGAATGAATCCTAAATTATCTAGAATTTTAATGTCGTCTTCAACATTAGATTTAACGTGCAAGTATACAATCACTAGCTGGTTCTTTAACTGTTCTATGTAGTCTTTGTAGCCTTTCACTTCCATTATTCTTCCTCCTTTGTTTTTGGTCTTTCCCTTCTTTGGCGATTGCTTATTGCGAGTGATTATTTCTGCATTAGCAACCATTCCGTTTTTCTTGTATTCTTCACACATCTTTTCTACAACATTTGGTTCACTTGTTTCCAAAATAAGTTCTCCATTCAGGTATAGTCTAAACCAAGGAAAAGATGCGACTTCGAGAGAGTTTGCAAGGTCCTTTAATTAATAACCGTGTACCTGACAATCGTGATCGTCAACATTCAAAAATAACACATGGTTGGGGTTTGACATTTTCTTTGCTCTTTCAGTGACAGCTTGGTTAATTTTTGCCCATCCTGCATAGAAATATGCAATTCGAATCCCTGCGGATTGGGCAAAGTAGTCGTATTTCTTTGGAAATGGAATTTCGTTGATGATCTTTTCATAGATTTCCTTTGCTTTCAAAGTATCCACATTGAAAAATGTCTCAAATGGTGTCCCTTCGACAAACCATTGCAGGCAAGGGCAATTTTCTCTTGTAATCGGTAAATTCTCTGTTACGCTATCAACATCAATTTCGTAATACTTCACGTTCGCGCCGAATGAATGAGTAAACGGTTCCGGCCTAATATGAGTAATTATTACTGAATCGTTCTGTAATAGTAGATCAATGTTACCCCAGTTTTCGTTTTTTCTTCAAAGGACATTTGGCAAACAAAGGGGAGATAAAACTAAAGATACTCCCAATAAACAATCGTATTTCTCATCCAAAATAAAAAAAACAAAATGTTAACAAGCGGAAGAAATTCCGTAGAACATTTCTTCAACTTTTATTTTAAGCTGTAATCTTGAAAATGAAAATTTTGTGGAATCCCAACATTACCATTGACACATGTATGGATAGCCTTGTTAAATATCTTGGAATTCCGCTTGTTATAGCGGCGGTATTATTAATATCTACTGGAGCATTATTGTATTATTCCGTAATAGCAGACAATACAACCATAATAGGAATCAGTTGTTCAATATTTGTTGGATATGTGTTTTATTGCTCTTTATTTCATTTCGCAATGGCAGTAAGAACGAACGCAGGAAACCCACCGCTTTCTAGTGAACCATTGCATAGCGAAGATGCAGTATTGATTGAAGACGGATATGAGACATGTCGGAAATGTAAATCGAATTAAATTAGGCAATCTGCTTCGTCCACCAAGAGCTCATCATTGTAAAGTATGTGGAATGTGTGTTTTGAAGATGGATCACCATTGTAAATTTGGCTAATGCAGGTCCATGGATTAATAATTGTGTCGGGCATTTCAATCACCGCTATTTCTATTTATTTCTTGTGTATACTAGCTTAGATTGTCTAATATTTGTAATTGTAGCGACTCCTACGTTCAGGTCAGAATTCATAGATTTTAAAATGAACGTGCAATGGCCTTTCTTCTTGGCCAATGTGTTGTTTCTTTTCGAATATATAGTCAGTTTGACGGTGGGAATAGCTGTGCTTGGAATGGCCATATGGCACACTTACCTTATTGTAACTGCTCAAACGACCATCGAGTATCACGAATTTCAGTATTATAAGCATGTGACTCAAAATACGGGAGAGGTGCTTGATCTTAACGTAGGTGTTTAGGAATGAATATGACTTTGGATCTCATCAGAATCTCAAGAACTTTTTTAATATATCAACTCTTCATCCATGGTACAACGTCCTGATACCATGGCCGCATCCTCCTCAAGGCAATGGTGTTGCTTGGTATACCTTAAGGGATAGCTTCCGTGAATCAAGTAACGGATAAATCATTTTTTTGAAGCAGATGGGAGTTGATGTTTCAATCCCCGCCCATGAGTAATTTTCATTAACACCTCAGCCATAATAAATAGACGTCAAACAAAAAAGTGCTTGAATTGATTTTACAAGCTATAAATGATCACTGAATATTCGTACGAATTCAAGAGCTACATTTGCGATTCGTTCATTCCTTACAGGATAATCTACATTCCCGTTGATGACACGAAGGACACCAGAACCACAATTGAATGGTCTATAGACAACATACTTGACCCCAAATTTGATAAAATAATACTATTTCATATACGCAAATCGCCATCTCTCAATATAGACAAAGACACCATGTTCAATACCAACCCAGAAGGTAATTTTTCCTAACCCAGTTGTCTTGAAAAAAGTTAAAGTACAGTATGAAGATGGTAGGAATACAGTAAACGAAATGCTCAACCAATGGAGCAAGCTCTTTGTCGGCTTTGGTTACAATGTAGAAACACTGGCTTTGGTAAAATCTCTAAACTCAATCAAATACCCATGGATATTCAAAACCGTTCCGCAGCAGGTTAGACAACTGGCTTTGGTCACTAAAAAGAAGATGGGAAACGAATTGGCGGTCTTTCTAGCAAAATCTGGAGTTTCTGCACTGTACTATACTGATGATGAATAAATTAATACATTTTTTAACAAAAGTTTATATTCTAAGTCGATGCTGGCGCAACTGCTGGGATTTTGGAATTCAAAATTCGTGATAGCGCGTGAGCTTGTTCTTGTCTCCATTGTTGAACAGCTTCATCATTAGGGTCTCCAGTAGCTAATGGATTGACTATACCAGAACAAGTTGCTTCCAGTTCTGAAGAAGTGTTTTTGCATATTTTGTATAATGTTACTGCACCGTAATCATCTCCGGTAATAACAATTGGTGACTTTGACGCAAAGGCAATAGATGTGAGCTGTCTATCCAATACATTATGATTGATGATTGGATCAAGAACAGAAAACTCTAAATCCCATATTTCCAATTTGCCATTTGCAGACACTGTCCCAAAGAACGTTGAACAGAGTGGAGACCACGCGATATCATTAATTGTATCCTAAAGTTAAAGAAAAGTACTTTTCCGCTTTGGAATTTAAATATTTCTTCTTCGCTATCTTGATTCCATAACCTGGATGTCCAATCGGATGAACACGACAGGAATATCCCCGGTACAAAAGGAGACCATTTTACTTTGTTTACAGGTCCAGTGTGGGCAGAATATGTGTTCAGGTACTGTTCATTGTAAGAGCAAGAACATTTGTGGATTTGGCCGTCTTCCGTACCTACAATATAACTAGGTTAGTTTTGCCTTACATATTACTATCCTTTGTGTTAAAGTCAAAGGACAAACCACCGGTTTGTCTGGCTATAAATGAGTTATTGTTCATTGTTGCCCCAGATTTTATTGCAGTGGTCTTTTGTTTAGTCATTCGTTTCAAAACCATCAGATCTGTAAACTCCAACCCTTTTCTAATCATCCATTGTGTCACTCTGCCATCCGTTGATACCGAAACTAGAGTTTCTCCTTTTGATTGCTCATCTCCAGCAACTCTTTCTCTTTCTACCCACTTTAATTCCCAAACTGGATCTCTATGTTTACCATTATTTTCGGTATCATCCAAAGCCCATTTTCCAGCAGGCTGTCGAACATCATAAATTATTATACGACCATCTTGGAACCCTGCCGCCAAAAGCCCTGGATTCATATTTGAGAAATCAATTGAAGTTACTGGGGAGTTGGTGTAGTAAATTCTGTCTGGCCACTCTGGGTTTTTGGCTGACCAGCACAGGATCAACCCTGGGGAAGCATTGGATTGGAATCGAGACTCACTATATGCAACTGCTAAAATATCTTCATTTTGTTTGTTCCAAGACATGTTTGTGACATGTCTACCTCTACTTAAATCACATCGATAAGACCAAAGCATCTGGATTGTTGGGAGGTTACTAGTGGATAATTCTTCTGCTTCTCTATTATTTTCATCTGGTTGTTAACTGAGGTTTACTATCTTGCTCGAACATAGTTGTCACTCCTTCAGAGTTATTTTGTTGATTGTTCTGTTGGATTATCGTGCTGACTCTTTTCTGTTCAATCAGACCATCATCTTTGGCATTTCTATATGAAATAATCCTTTTTTCATAATTATTTCCTACTACGGCTTTTTCCATCAATGATAATTGTGCCATTATTCCTTTGAGCTCACCCTATGATAAGATTTATGTTACCACTGTCACTCCTGGCTCTTTTGTTGCTGATTGAGCCGTTCCTCCAGCAACTGACTTTGCAGTAGCTGAGTTTCTACCGTCGTCTCCAGCTTCAGACCCTTCACCAACAAAATTAGACTCCTTATCCTCCAATACACTCTGGGATGTGATTGCGGTTGATTTAGGTCTTTGCTCTGGAGGCACTTCGCCCAAATCGTATTTCCCTTCCAACTCTTTAGGCTTTTCACTTTCCGATGAAATTGGCCTATCAGCGTCACCATTAAAGGCATCATATATTGTCCATTGATTAACCATAACTTCTGCATTGGCGAATTTCTGAGCAGTTGCTTGAACTTCTTTAGATTTTGTGGGTGTTTCAAATGTTTGTACCGATCTCGAAATATAATTATCATTATTTTGAATGATACTTTTAAGCTGCAATTAGTAGATATTACTTCCTTGTATTTTGCATTTTGTGCTTTTACCACCATAGTCTCATCGATAGAATCCGCGCATACCGCTACTGAAGGAATACTGAGCAGGAATATCGTATTAGTTTCAGTCAATGATATATGAATTAACTTTGAAGGATCGATTTCCTTGGGCTTTGACTGTAAAGATATGCCAGGTAACCCGTGAGCAGCCTCTTTGGTGTCTTAATTAGAAGAAATCAACCTTTCAGATCTAAATCCGAAGTAAAACTAGCGGATACAGACACGTTTTCATCCATAATTGAATTGCCTTGTTGAGAGATCATTTGAGCGGATACACCTCCAAAGGTCATTGATTTCTTAAAACCCTCGCCCATTTCAAAGGTAGAAGTGCTGGCCATTTCCAGATGATTTAATACTTCCGAAGCGGTTTCCTACATTAAAATATCGTACTTTGGGGTTGGAGATATCCCCAGAGGACTGCAGACTATCCAGATTCAAGGTAGTTTTACCAAATCGATAGTTGGAAAGAGAGTGTGGAGTTACATCTTCACCCTGACCGTCAATAATAGTGACGTTTGCCCATTTTTCATTACTTTTTTTGTCTACGTTTACTTTTGAACGAATCGAGTTTTTAGAATCTGCTGTTGGTGGAGGTATCAACACTGAGGCTTTACCAGACTCTACATTCATTTGAGACTTTCTTGCGTAATTGACAGAGCTCCTCACACTTTCATTTACCTGAGATTTTCGTAATTTTGACTGTGAGTTTAACATTTCAAATAAAAAATAACGCGTCTCTTCTTGCTTGTTGTATAATTAGTACCATCCTACCCTCATTGATAAAGCACGACGAAATTATAAAAGTGCACTTGAACAGGTTTGTGATGCCTGCGTACCTCAGTTCCCAACCAGCCAATACTATTGGATTCATGCGCAACCATTTGGTTAGCGTAAAATTGCATGGCTCAGTTCAATTGTTTGAGATTAATTTCAGTTCCCAAACCAAAAGGTTATTTTTAAAAAAAAAATCAAATTCAAATGGGAGTCTGCGAAATTTGCAACACGAATGACCACAAATACAGATGCCCTAAATGCCAGGTACAATACTGTTCTGTAATTTGCTTTCAGAAACACAAGAAAGAGACGGATTCAAATGGAGAATCGATTTGTAAAGAAATTATTCCCCCTCCTCCACCTCCACCTTTGGAACCAACTGAAAGGACGTTTGATGAAGATGCGCTGACTGAAAATCAGCTGAAAGCAATTGAGTCGTCACCGGAACTGAAGAAAATGCTCAAAGATTCGATTTTGCAGATATACCTCCAAACCTTGGATACTTCTCTGGAACCTGAATCTGTCTTTGACAAGCTGCAGGGGAACCAAAAGTTTGACGAATTTTACAACTTGGTATTAGATTTAATAAAGTAATAGGCCATCTATGGTTAATAAATGGAATTCATTTCAATGCATTCATTCAAAGCAGAGATCTATTTTGGATCCCAAGTTTAAATTTAATCGAGGACATTTGAATAGGTCAGCGATATACTACAACCACTTCATTTTTGTGTTGCTTTCTTCACTGTTGGCTCTTCAACAATGCAGCCTTGTTACACAATAGAGCAAAAGACAATGTCGCCACCTCATGACTACAATCGTAATTGTGAGTTGCAGCTGAATAATACCGATATCCCACCAGATCCCAATACTCAGCACAACAGATCCATTGTTTAATCAGCTTGTCCATATTAAACTTTATCGGCTAGATTTCGTGGCAATAACAAACCCCTGTAAAAAGGTCACCTGAGTCTTATGCGAGTATAAATAGTCTATTATCTGACGTATTCTTTGAAAATGAAGGGGGATTCGTCGTTATTCAGAGGTGTCAGACAACCACACAATGCTGTCATTGTAACTGCTGTTGGAACTGGTTTGTTTGCTGGCTTTGCTTACATGTTCCACATCATGAAGAACGATCCTACCATTGTCTGGACCAACAAAGTTAATAACCCATACCCATGGTTAAATATCAGTCAAAACAAAAACTTGAAGTTGTACGCAGTCAATAACAAGTTTGAAGATTCTTCTGTCAGGGAAACCTTCATTGTCAACAAGAGACCAGATGCTTGATACATTCTGATTAAAATAAATCTCATAAAATAACAGTTTTATTCATTGGGTATTTCTATTGAGTATGAAGAAAGTCTCTAACAATAACAGCCCCGCTTTCATCACCAGTAATTAGCTTTGTATCTGATAATAATATCGATGTAACTGATCCGTTCTTTGGCGTAAAAGTATACGTACACTGGCCAGTTTCAATGTCCCATATCTTAACGGTCTGGTCTTGACTACCACTGACAATTCTGATCGCATCCGCGTCTATTCCCCACACGCCTTCAGTATGTCCAAACAGTGTGGAAATCAATTTACCAGTGTGGAAATCCCAGATTTTTATGGTATTATCCAAAGAACCTGTAACAACTCTTCGGATATGGGCATTCAATCCATGTTGTGGCTGCATTAAAGCGAATGTTTGTACCGGTCCGACATGTCCTGAGAATGTTCGTATTGGTGTCTTTGAATCAATATCCCACAAAATCTAGGTTAAAAAGCAAGTACCATATTATTGTCATCAGAGCAACTAAGAAGTTCCTTCTTTCCAGGTAATATTTTTACCTTGTTTACCCAGTCTTGATGCCTACTATTAAATAACGCTTACCCAACGAGCGAAAATGAGCAGCCTTTAGCTAAATCCCACACTCTGATAATTCCGTCCTTTGCTCCAGAAGCAAGAATTTTATCAATATAATGGATTGAAACTACACCAGCAGTATGTCCTTCTATTGTCCTTACACATTCAAATGTTTTTGGATGCCATATTCTTATAGTCTTGTCCATCGAACAACTGATAATTTTAGATTCATCAAATTGTACTCCTCTAACACACTTTGTATGCCCTTTCAAAATACCAACACAAATTCCAGTATTGATATCCCACGCTCGAAGCGTATGATCAAATGAAGCAGAAATCAGCAATCCTCTTGCTTGATCAAAGTACAATCCCATCACACCATCAACATGCCCCAACAGCTTTCTGGTTGAGCATTTTGGTTTTCTCCAATTTCTTGCAACTACAGATCTCTCTGCATATATTCGTTTCCATGGTTTTGTTTCAATTTTAACTGGGACTGGTGGTATATGTTGTAAAGGTTCAATCTGTATACATTTGGTAGATTCGCTTGGTTTTGAAGGAGAGCAGGTCTTTTGGCGTTTAGAATCCGGCATACTCGATTCACATGGAATTTCTTTTCTCTTCATTGTACTCATAAGCTATTATTAATAATAAGTTACAGGAAGTCCCCATCCGCATTTCGAACACTTCTTGTCAATATGCTGAGAACACATTCTTTTCCAAATAATATCAGAGTCTCCCATTTCCTTCCAGCTTTTACAGACTTGAGAAACATGACATAGCGATGTTGCGTCAAGGTAATTCAATATTTTGTAACATATTTCGCTTGGTAGAATTGTAATGAAATCTACTTTTGTCAATTCAATTAAAGAGTCTGACAAGTAAGACAATTGCGGGAAACAGGAATAGTGAAGGATCCCATTCAACGCAAGTGATCTTTTCGACCACGACAGTTTAGAATAATTATCCCAAATGGCGCTGATTAAAATTTGGTCGTCCTTTGATTCTCTAGCCAGCTGAGTCTTGAGTGCGAGCTCCTTGTCATTTTCCTGGTCTTGTTTCTGGTGTCGATAGCATTTGTGATTCATTTTTAAATTCAAAAAATTGTTGGGGGTTTTAAGCTGGCGCAGGATGAGACATTGCACCATCAAAAACAATTGGACTTGTCAAATTTCATTAATATCGTAGTGCGGGTTGGATAAGTAGAGTTACCGGTTGAATGAGCAGATACTACCGCAGGCTAACTTTAGAGTAATTAATACGAATCCCGTGGCATCAAGAACGGCTTCAACCATTCCAGCGATAAACGCACCGCAATTTAAACTCGACATTTCTTTTGGTACAGATATAAACTTTGTGATTACTGGTTCATTTTCACTAATCATATCTACATTAGACAAGCGTACATTCATCTTCATTGTCAGTTCCCTTCTCTAGCGAATCTGCTGCTTTTCCAAATAGCGATTTCCAAAGTGTTGTGTTTATAAACAATAGGATTTGTAATAGTCTAACTTCTCTCTTCAAATTCTTATCCCTTGGTTATTACCAACTAACCTGAACATGATCAACTCCAGTAATCGCATTCCGACTCTATACCCTAGTTCCGCTAATCTGCGTTAAATGTAATTACTTTTTCTCCAAGTCTTCAATTCCAGATACTTGCTTTTGCGTATACTGGAGCATTTCCGAAAATAAGAAATTGTAAGCAGATAATGAAACCTAGATTAGAAGCGATTACAGTGTCATTTTTGGTTTTGTTTAGCGGTCGATCTAGAATTATTGGACGCTTTGAGATTGTCTTGTTCATTTGTAAATGGCAAAAATACAAATTTATTATTTCAGTTTAATTTAGATTTCTTGTTTTTCCTTGTGCTATTATCAGAAGCTTCTCTTTTTCCTGATTTACTAGTAACCTCTTCGTATTCTTCAGAATCGATATTATCTTCAAATAGACCTTCAAACTACAATTAAATAAAGTTACCCAATTGCATATGTCTAAGCTATCAGATGGGAGATTCAAATTCAGTTCTGTCTTCAATGACTGTGGTAGTGGTTTCTCTTGAGCAGACACGGCATTTGAAGCTGGTTTCGCTTCCATTATATTGCTAGATTAAATAGATTATTACAGGTCGGTGAACTTGAATTTCTTTTTAAAGTATTCTTTAATAGAGAGTAGTATAGCATATGCTAACGCTTTAATGACCATTTCT
This sequence comes from Boothiomyces sp. JEL0838, assembly GCA_027604245.1. Classification (NCBI taxonomy): domain Eukaryota; kingdom Fungi; phylum Chytridiomycota; class Chytridiomycetes; order Rhizophydiales; family Terramycetaceae; genus Boothiomyces; species Boothiomyces sp. JEL0838. The sequence goes on from JADIIY010000011.1 coordinate 136,967, forward strand.
ATAGTTAGTTATATATACCATGTGGCCGCTCTTCAGTTGGGGAAAGCCCTTGCAGTGTTTGACTAACAATGTTTGCCCCAAAAGAAAGTAAAACATTGATATGATAAATCGCATGCATGATTTCTTCAACAGTTTGGAAATCCAAGTATGCAATACTTTCTCCAATAAATTTGTAGTAAACTGCTTCTTTCGCTGTTTCTAGTTTGTCTATATTGAATAGATTAATTAGTTGCTTTAGAAACTCGTTCCTCCTACTTTTTTTCTCTTTTATAAGGCTATATATCGGGGAAATAAAGCTAGTCCGTATGGAATCTCTTTCAAAAGTTGATTGGATGGCGTCTCTGTTTCCGTTTACCGCTAGACTTTTCTGATAGGTATATAAACAGTTGATTGCTTCCAAGTCCTTTGTGTGAATGAAACTAGAGTGCTTTTCATGCAGTTTCTTATGAACCAAGAAGGCATGTTCCCTAATTGTAATATCTGAGCTAGATTCCAGAGCAGTTAAACCCGGAACGCAAATAATTGGGTGAACCAAACCATACTCCAAAGCCAACGAAACTACTTTGAAAGCTGCTCTTGAAACGCGGATATCTGGAAGTAACATTTTTTCAATGATTCTGGGCAAATAATTTTGAACTAACGAACTAGGAATTCCATCTTCAACAAAGCTATCCGTATTTCCTACTAATATCTCGATTTTCATTTCTTCAGAATCATTTCCTACTAAATCAATGCTTTTTTCCAGTTGCTGTCCTGTTAAATACTCAACAACGATATTAAAAAATTCAATATGAAGTAATGGCTTGTCTGCTTCAAATACTTTTGAAATAATCTCCATAGCTGTTGGATTGAGAAAGTACTTTGGACGAGCATTTAAAAAAGAGCAGATTGCAGAGAAAGCAATCAACGCAGAATCATGGTTGATCAATCTTGAGCAGTATTTTGCAATCATATTGAACGATTTTTCAGTTAAATCATCCCCTTTGGTGAACGCTTGAAGTTCTGAGCAATTGTATAGAATTTTCTTTCCATTCGTTTTTTTAATTTCAAAATTCAAATTTCCAACTATCAGCGAAACAATAACGAGACATCGCAAGATTGTGGCGGTAAATTTTGAAGCCAAACGTGCGATATCTTCATTTTCATACTTGCAAAGTACGTCTAAGTAAATTCAAGGATTACCAAAACATTTCTCGATCACTATGACAATCTTTGTAAAGTTTTTTGTTTGGAATTGAATTATTTTGCACAAACAAGGAATCGAATATCTTAATATCTAATTTGAGATTGAAAATTACATTTACAGACCCTTGACCTAAGAGGGACAGCAAATCACTTTCAATATTGCGGACCAAGGATACATCATTGAACTTTATATCTGAAAAGCAATTATTCAGTATCATTAACACTAGTTGAGACTGACGGATTTCAACCTCGGAAGCTCCCTAATTTAAACAAAGAATACTTTAGGCTTGATGTATGGCTGAAGAACTGAAAGGTGCTCTGTACACAATTCCTTGAAATATTTTGAAAAATGCTGAACAGTAATAAATGCACCTTCTAATCCGTCCTGTTTAATGATCAGATTAAATAAAGCGTTTATAATCTTTTCTGTCTGCACAAGTATTTGCAGAGTTTTTTTCTTACTTAGTTGGCTTAAATAGAGGTTGAAATAGTTAGCTGAAGTTGGACATTGCCCTAGCTGTGTCGCTAGCACTTTGATTAATATTTCGTGATTGCTCGCATATTTTTGTCCCGAATGTTCCGCATCACTTGAAGGATAGTATATTTCGTTCAGCATTTTAAGCGCTAGGTCAGAGACTGTGGTTTCTTCATCTTGCAATCTCGTTAATAACTTTAAAAGCATATCGCCTAGAATTGGGGAAATCTTTGATGATTTATAATACCTTACATGCAGCTCTTTGATCAGTTTCAGCACTCGTTTTCTAACGGCGATACTCAAATCAGTCGTGCGATTTGCTAATAAAGGGTAGATTGCTAAAACACCATCTTCGTCAACCGAAAGAATATACTTGCCACATACATCCATAGCTGCGTCTCTTACAGTGGGAGAGCTGTCAACTAAACGATTTTGAATTGATTGTAAAATAGTGTTGTGGACATTTCGAGGAATAGAACTGCTGTTTAACAGTTCGGAAAAACACCGTATCGATTTAGTTCGGACTGTAATCGAAGCTAAATCAATTCCTTTTAGCAATGTCAAAATCATTCGATCTAGCATTTTAAAGCATCCGTTTGATTTGATCCAGATGTTATACATTGCTGGAGTATTGGAATGTGTGTTATGTGCAAAACACTGATTTTTTAGAGCATAATATTCCGTGAATATTGCTTTAACACAGTCTTTGACTGGAATTTCTTCCATATTCCCATGTTCAGTAATTTTTTGGACTATCTTAACCATATGAAAGAGTGAAAGATTCTAGCATTAACAATAATTACATTCTTAAAGTTTCTTTCCAAGGATAATTCCGAAATCCACCCCAGCAAGTTCTTGAAATACACTTTAAAAAGATTCAGTGTGCTTTCATTTAGAGATCCCGACAGTGAATTAATTGCATTGATCATTTCATCCTTTCCCTCAAAAGCCACCAATGTATCCTTTATCATTACTTCTGCAAAGTCTCCTAGCCAATCAGTAGAAATGCCTCTGAATGCATTTTCACTTTTCTTTTGATCTTCCAAGCTCTGTAGCATTAATCGAACAGATTGTTGGGCCAAAACCTCCGCAATCGGCCATTCTGGGGAAATATAAACCAACAGCAGATCCTTTAAAATACCGTCCAAGATTGATTTATATTCTTGTTCAGTGGAGGATTTTCCTTTAATATCTTTCCCACTTTCGGTCGCCTTCTTCACCAGGGATTGAATAAAATGCAAACTAGCTCGAGAGGCGCAATCTTGCATACTTTTAAACCTGTTCAATAACTATATAAAACGTAAAAATACCTCCAAAGATTGATTGAGTTCTACATCCGATTCAAGCTCCGTCAAGGATTGTGATAATTTCTTTTCAAGCAATTGGACATTAATCCCAAATTGCAATATTTGGAAAATTATGAACGAATATATATGAATTGATTTTCCGGATTGAATTGTAATGCATGACGGAGATGAATAATACTTTGGTACGAATGATACAAGTTCATCAATAATAAATAACTGCTGCCCCGGGTAATTTGCAAATATCTATATAGTTAAAGAATATTACTATTCCCAACAAAGTTACTCCACGTTTTAGCAATAATCCCAGTCCATTCTCGTGTAAAGTGGGATACTCAGTTACAAAACAAATTTCAATACTTGAAAAGATTAACTAAGTTAACAAGAGTTACCGATATCACAATTTCTTCATCAAGTACTTCCGTTTGACAAAGACCTACTAATTTTAAAAGAATTGATGCTATTCCACTGCCTGCTGCAATCATAAATTGTTTTTGTTCCTTTGTCGGTTCTATTGTAAGAATAATTTACCAGTCAACTTGAAATATGAAACAACAGAGTTATGAAAAATAGTTTTGAGGTTACTGACTACTCTCATAATTTCATTGAGTGTGCAAAAGCTCTTTTTCGGGGTTTCAATGGCCAATTCGGTGTTTATAAATAGCAGCTTTACATCAATACATCTAATTGCTAATAATATCAATTCAGCATATTCTTTATGGTCGCAATCTCCGATATCTTTAGTTTTTCCTGCTTCTATCCCATCATTCAAAATCCTGAGAAAACTGTCAGCAGCAAAATTATAATTAGCAGTTCCCTCTGCAAGTAAAAGTTTGTGCAATTTCTTTGGAGGTAATCTCTGCAAATCCCGTTCTAATAATTGCACGTTCAAGTAGCTAATTTCACCAGATTCCACTATTCTCGCGAGAGTTTGAGCAAGCACGGCCAAAAGATTACCATTGATTGATGGTAACTTCATAACTATTCTTGGTTGGCAGTTATCCCGGTTGTTTATTTCCTGGCCTGTCGTGTCTCCAGCGATATTTCGGTCATCATTTTCTGATTTTAATTCTCCAGAGTCGTTCTTGAAATGTTGATCTGAAATATTGTTGTCATATCGAGAAATATTTGATTCGTTAACTTTACTTGAATTTAATCTATTTTGTTCTCGATTGAGTGTCCAAAGTTGGCGGATGTTTGGAGAGCCAGTTTCTTCGTTTAGATTCTTCAGGATACTTGGATTAGAGAAAAATTACATTTGGGAATCGTTTACCGCTCCAATTGATGGAAAAATCACACTTGTTGGAGCACATTCCTTACTGTTATTGTATCTAGAAAGCTTTGAAACTAATATTAGAATGAATTACGTTGATCAAGATTCTGTAGAGACACAAACGCCGTGTTTTCCAGAAGGTCCAGGTTGGTGTCTATCGTCATTGAGATTCAAATCGGACAGAGAAGTGGACAAAAAGTTTAAAGAAAAAAATTGTATTTTCAGTGAATTATTGATAACGGTAAATTTATCTGGCAGATGTAACAAGCAGATTCTTTTCCAGACCTATCATAAACAAACTAGTACCCCTGTACCACTTTTCTTGGGATTGTATGCTCGAAGCAGGCTCCAAGACTATCTCGCTAATCCGCTGACAAGTGAAGGGTGCCCTTGATGAATAATCAATTACTCTACAAATTTATCCAGTAGATCGCAGAGATATTTTGTTTGGATTTCATCTCGATTGTCAATCTTTAAGATTTGATTTTTTATCGCCGGTAATAGTAGCTCCCAACTAATATATTCTCCCTTTGCCGCTCTTTTTAATAAATCTTGATCTGACTCTTTTCCAATCATCTTCATTTTGGGGTCTAAATTTTTTCCAAATGTTTCGATTCAACTTTTTAAAACCAAAGAATTTCAGAACTCTATTTATACAAACAGAACTCACACCGAATTTGGATTCCATCAAATTCAAGCCGGGCAAACCGCTGCTCGAATCTCCCCAAGCTAAAACGCATGAATTTCTCTCCCCTAGGGATGCAATGAAATCGCCTCTGGCATCGAAGCTGTTCCGAATTGATGGAGTAAAGTCAGTATTTTATGGATACGACTTTTTGACGATTACTAAAGACCCAGACACCAATTGGCAAATACTAAAACCTGACATATACAGTAGCATAATGGATTATGTAAGCACTGAAGGGCCATTATTTTCTTCAAGCAATGATACAACCATCACCGAAGAAGACTCCGAAATTGTCGCCATGATCAAGGAGTTACTTGACACTAGAATTCGTCCAACGATTCAGGAAGATGGAGGCGATATTGAATTCATTAAATTTGAAAACTCTACAGTATATGTAAAGCTAAGGTAATTGAACTTGATATTTAGAGGTGCTTGCCGAACCTGTGATTCGTCCACACTCACTTTAAAGAACGGAATTGAAAACATGCTTATGCACTACATTCCAGAAGTTGAACAAGTAGAACAGGTTTTGGAACCACAGGAAGAACTTTCCAAGCAGGAGTTTGAAAAGCTTGAAAGAGAATTGCAACAAAAAAAACAATAAAATCATTTAAATACATTCTTGCAATCATGCAGCTCCAAGATAAGTAAAATCGAGAGGGATATTCAAGTTTTCTGATTCTTGTCGCTTTCGGATCCTTTTCAATTGGCGCAGTCTTTCCCTTGCATTTGAAATGGTTTCCCCTGTTGAAAACACTTGAGCCATCATGTTGCTATATATTGCCACTTCTCGAACATATTTTGCTAAAGAAGACCCAGAAAGTAAAACTGGAATTGGAGCTACCTGTTCCATATCAGAACGGTACGATATTGTCAGTTTAAAGCAAAAAGAGTTGTAATCATGGCCGGCAATTGGTTCGATAATAATTTGAACAAAGTTGAACTGTCCTGGAATAGTATCATGCCTATATGCGAGACCACTTTCATTCCAAACGATTGTCACGAAATTGTTTCCAATATGACGCTTTTTCCCAGTGCAGAGCGTATCATGTGCATAGTTTGGCATCATGGTAGTTACATGGAAAATAACTTGATTCATTCGTTGGTCCGGTATGTAACAAAGACCGTATTGCCCATCTATAGCTTCAGAAGAGGTATCCAGCCCTCCAGTGTAGATATCCCTGGTATTGGCAAGAGGAAATACGCGACCGAGGTTGGAGAGGAATTGCAAGTAATTGTTGGAGCCTCGCTGGTTTGCTAGGATTTCTACTTCATTTGTTTGTCCTGAATCTACAAATACAATTCCGATTTTGTGTAGATCAATCGATGGGGTGCGATCAAGAACACTAATTGCTCGTTGGGTAGCATCATCATTTGGAAGGAGGATTGGCTGTTCAGAATGATTTTCAAGGGATGGGTATGGTTGGAATTGCAGTATCAAAAAAGCAGGATCCATAAAATTCCTGAATGATTCCACATCTAAACCAATTGTATCACTCTCTTGAACTTCCAAATTGAGGGATTTTGAGTGTTTCAATTCAGGAATAGAATTTGAAGTACTCAGCAAAGATATTGATTTCGACCGCTCTGCGACATAGCTCTGTGGTATCTTTGTTGAGTCGTCAGTGCTTCCATTTAGCATGTCCAAAAATATTCCAACATTTTGGATATTTCTACCGACATCATTTAGTATTCGGGAGTGAAGTACTGTTATTCCAGCAGGACGTCTGAAAACTATTTCACACACATTGTTTTCATCAGAGGATACTGTGATCAAAGTATTAACCAAACACCAGGTCTGTACATTAACTTTCTTTGTTGCAGTCCAATTTTGAACTGAGGGTTTTGGAGTGCAGTCAATATAAGTGTGCTGAACCATCATTTCAAGAATCTGGGTTATCATTAATTTACCAGTTCTACAGATTCATCCAATTCTTGCTTACTAGCAGCCTCTGTATTTGCAATCATACTTGTTATAATTTTTTGCACAAATTTCTGTCTGTCAGACAGTTTTAGAGACAAAAACCAAGTTTGCGTAACATAGTAAGCAAACGTTGAAACATATGGATTGTTTGCATTTCGCAAATAGGAAAGTGCAATACCAAAAACTCTTCTATAGTTTTCTACCGTCAAGTTTTTGATTAAATTCGGATGGGAAGCTAAAGATGCTAAAAATTCTAGGTTTGGTAAAGCTAAATTGGAGGAGGTAACTTGCGATATTTTCATGATAATGTCCCCTAAATATTTGGTTGAACTACCTGGTAATTCATAAATTGCTAATGACAGACCAAGTATGCACTGCTTGGAAATTGGAAACGGTTTGTTTAATCCATTGAAGATTGTATAAACCAGCCCATCTTGCAAATTTTTTGAATAAAACCCTTTGTATAAGAATAGTGTGAACGAAATCTGATAGAGAGACAGATAAATGTCATTCTTTTTACCAACTGGAATGTCCGTCAAATTTTTATGCGCTTTCTCCTTTTGAAGTAAATCGCAAACTGTTTCACAAAGTATTCTTATTGGAACAGGATTGTGAATACATATTGCTTGATTAGAAATGTATGTTTTAGCTTTTTCTAGCGTACTTAAAAGGAGTTGAGTATTAGTTTCATATTTCAGAATGGCAACAATAGAATAAATACTTTCTGCATGCGGTAATATCGTATACGATAGTTCTCCAAGATTTCCTAATACCCTGCTGTTAATCGAGAGAATAGTAGGGGCAGTGTTTAATTCATCACCAAAAATATATAATATCTGATTCTGATTGTTACACGACACAGTAGTGATAAAGTTCATAGCTTCGGTTCTTGCTAAAGGATGGACAGTAGAATTCCAACTAGCTAATCGGCACAGCCATGTGTAAATGTTGATTGAAATGGAATTCAAGTGTTTCTGCGTTGCTGAATGAAAGATTTTTATCAAGTATTTGATGGCCAAAACTACTGAATTGGTAGTGAGATTCCCTGGCCTAAAATTGTTTGACAATTTTACAGGGTTTCCAATATTTTTAATGGTATGTGACTGTTGTACCCATATCGGCGAAATATATTGATTTTCTACGCAAAAGACATTACAGGCACTTCGCAAGAGCACATCGACAACATATTCTATGTTTTCAATCCTAAAATCACAAACTGATTTCATTAGCCAATCGTATATGCACAACAAAACTGATTCTGAATTTTCTGAATTGATCGACAGAATAATTTTTTTCAGAATGGTATCTAATCGCTCCGACTTGAATATATCGATATGTGACAGTGATAATACATTTCCCAATACATTATTCCTGACTTCATTAGGGACAGCGTGTCTTAGAAATAGTTGTTCAATCATGTTATCGACATAGTCCAAGTACTTTGAAGTGCTACTCCATAATAATTTACTGGAAGATAGAATTATGAAATCGTATGTTTGTCTGGAGCCATTTCGGGACAAATTTAAAAGTGTTTCCAACAATTTCACCTTTTGGGTAGTTACTAGATGGGTATTGTAAATTTTAGATAGCATTCCAAACAATTTGTTGAACAAATGAAACTCTATCGCCATTTCTAAGGAGCTTTGGTTAATATTGTTTACCTATCCATTTCTTTGTTGAACTCGGGACTACTATTAACACTTTGGTACCTTATTCTGCAGGATGGCTGCTTTTCAAGCGGCCAAATCCAAGAACACCCCTCAAATATGTCAACTACTTTATCCCAATCCATCAAATTGAGTTTATCTGCATCTTCACATTTATATATCACAGAAAGTGTGGTTTCCAACAATGCACTTACTACGTGCAGATCCTTCTTTTCAATACACTGGGCGAACCCCTAGATAAAAAGATTATTTACATTCAGCAATAATGCAGTCCCATGAAACTGGTACAAGTCTTCGACAAAAGTCCTTTTTAAAAAGTACAAGGCGCCAACCACGCAAAAGACATCAAATTTGGAATTTTGATGGAGAATTTCAAACACTAGGTTCATAGTTAAACTTGCACTGTGGGATACTAGCAAGTTTTTCAAGATATTCCAAGCTGCACCTTCACAATCGGTATCCATCAAACTTGTACATAGTTGCCTCAAAAAATCCGGAAGTAGTGCGGTTGGCAAATTGCCGAATCGACATAGGGTATCCAAAAGGGCAAGACAGTGAATTCGCAAGTGACCCAATTCGAAATACAATGTAATCCCATTCATAATTTGTGTAATATTATCCGCGCTAAGGTAAACATAAGAAAATTTGATGACATTTGTTACATATTGCATCAGTTCAACTCTAATGTCTTTTTGCTTTTTTGAATTAACTTCCCCAAGGATCCAACGGCCAAGCAATCCTCCTATATCGTGTTCAAAGTGTCTCAAGTCCCGCCCTTGTTTGGTCAAATCTTTAAGTAGTCCTAGTCTTTGAGGGATAGTGTCTGATGATCCACTTGAAATAATTTTGAAAAAATCTAATCGGAGTAAATCGCAATCAGTATAATGGTATAATATGCATGCTTTAATCCAATCATACGCTTCAGGACGAAGCTGGCCGGACGTGAAAGGTACAATCTTGTTCCAACAACTTACCAGCTGTTGACTGGGGACATCGTTGTTCCTAATGAAATCCGTTATAGCTAGTAAATTTTTTGATTGAGCTGCAATGTTTGTGGACTGGTCTAAATTTTGAACCAGCTCCCTGAGATTCATTTTGTTAATCAAAAAATTAAAATGGATTTGAACCGATATATAAATGGAAGAAGCCAAGCAACCATATTACTGATCATCATTTCGCTGCTGTTTTCGTTTGTTGATTACATGACGGAATACTCTGTGTTTTCAATTATACCCATGCAAACAGTTTTTAAACCGTGGACATTAATAACCGCAGGCTTGGTCCAGAAGCCTCTATTCCTAATCAATTTACCGATATTATATTTTATGGGAAGTTATTTTGAAGGCTACTGGGGTAGAACAGAATTCTTACGCCATTTTGCGATAACTGTAGTTGGAACGAATGTGATTACCTACATGATTATGATTTTACGAAACATTTTCTTTGAAGACGAGGATGATCTATTTCAACTAATTAATGGACTTGGCTCATTTCTGTGTGCATTGCTGGTTGCATTCAAGCGAGCAGTACCGGAACATAACTTGGAATACAAAGGATTGTCCATTAGGGTTAAAGTATTGTCTATCTAACCTAGTATCTCCCTTCCATTAACATCCTGATACATCTGGTTTTATTCTTACTTGGATATATTTCAATATCATTCTACACGCACACCATTGGCTCAATAGTATCCTGGATATATATTAGATACTACAAATACAATGATGGTGTGAGAGGAGATCGTTCGGAAACATTTTCATTCATAAGTTTCTTTCCAGATTCGTTAGCGTAATTATTCTTGATTATAGGGATTATATAAAACCACTTTCTACATTTGTCTATAGATTTATGGTCAAATTGAAATTCCTTCCTCCGTTACCTCCAAGACCCCAATTTGTAGATCCAGAGGCACAATCTGTCCCCAGTCCACCTCCGCGTCGAGTAGAAGAAGTTATTTTTGAATCGACACAATCTGATGCGGATAGGAGAAAGTATTTTTTATTAACTTTAGAGCATTGGCATTGGAAGCACTTAATTCACGATTGCAACAATCCTGATTATATAATATAATTGTGGAAATATTTTATTCTATCTATCTATTCAAAGTGAGCAGCATCGTGATTAGCAAGTTCAGCGATACTGCAGAAATCACACCGCTATTTGAGAACGGCTTTGAATTGTTCGTTCTCATTGTATACCGATCGGCTGACCCATTCCAGGACCCAGCTGGTGCATCAGTTGAGTCTGCAGCAACAAAAGTACCGGTTAAAGTAGTGTTTCGATTAGCAGCAGCTACTCCAATCTTCATATTTTTATAATCGTGAACTACATAAAGCTTCTGGGTTAGAATGTTTCCAAAAATAGCGGAATCGGTTAAATTTGGCCTTCCAACAAAAGCTGACGTGCAATATACATGGGTTGTTTTGTTGCTAACTAACGAAGAAAAGTAAACATACTCTTCTGGGTGGAAATTGATAGCACCAGAGCCCAACCCAAAAGTAATGTTGGGTAATGCTGTAGGAATTGTACTATTGGGGCATGGAAATCCATAAGTAACATTCTGACCTGGAATAAAAGAAAATCCTAAAGCTGTGTTAATTTTATCCGCAATAGCAACTGGGAAATTGGACAATGCTGTCCCTGTATCAAATATCAAATCAAATGAATCTGAAAGGGTAACATTTTTGTCATTCAATGACAAATAATCGAGTTTGGTTTTCCACAATGAGAATGGAGCAGAACCTGAAGAGCTGTCCCCATAAACAAGATTCCACAGTAATTCTCCGCCATAGCGGTTGGTATCTATTCCTCCTAACAGCATACTTCCAGATTGAAGATCCTTGGAATAATATACTGAAAACACTTGCTTTACAATTTGATTAGAGCTAATCAAATTTCCAAAAAAAGTGGACAATGTGTTTGGAAATGCCAGTCCAAGTATCCCATCTACTGCAAACCCAACAGCTGAACCATCAGTTTTTGCAAGGTAAAATTCCTGCTGGACAGATTTTCCACCAACATTTACTGTATCCTCGACCAGCGGTCCTTGAATAAAGCTACCATCCATATAATTAATTGAATGTGAATTTGAATTAACTGTTTGGAAGGTTTTACTTTTTGCTGAAACAAAACCAGGATTGGAACAGCTTTGCGATCCACAGTTTGAATCCCGAATCCACATACTACTAGAGCCTGAATCAAACAACACCTTGAAGGATTGCGAAGGAGTTCCAACTTCCACGTCAACTGAAAACATGAATGGCGATGCTGACACGGACGACAATTGGATTTCCTTTGGTGTAGTATCTCTAACGTTTGCATGCACAGCAGCGACAGTGATTGAAAGCAAGCCAAAAAGCATTTAATTTTCTGCTTTTGCGGTAAGTGGTCTTGCGACTGATTTTGGTTTGTACCAATCAGGTGAAACAAAAAATAGTCAAAGCAATGATTTTGAAAATACACTTTTTACACAATTGAATCCGAAACCGGGAGAACATTTACATCGTTAAAGTGTAAAGTAACCAAATCTGGGTACAATCTCAGACCGTTCATTCATCAAGCCAAATGTCTCCCAAGACCCCACGATTAACTTGTTCTTTATTGATTTGCGAGTTACTTTGAATTAACGTGAGCCATTCGTTAGCATAATTGATCTGGACATCTGTGTTAAAATTTTTGAAAAAACAAAAGTGATCAGGTATGCTAACAACCAATGGCAAAGAAAATTCAAGCTCCATACTGGAAGAGTTTCAATCATCTCTGCCCAATATTGAAGTTAATTTCACCACGCCGTCGCTGGATTTCCATGATCATTCAATAATCTTGAGATCGATGGTGGATAACCTGTATGTATATAAATCCCATCTTCAAATCAGGCCCTCGAAGGAAACGAGAACAGAGAATAATCAGTCTATACTAGTTTTAATGGTATTTGAAATATTGCAGAGATTTAATATTCTTACTAGACCCCCATTGAAAAAATCTAGTATATTTCCACTAAAACTAGAAATCAAAAAGGAAATAATTTACGATACTAGGGCTCTTACGGAGGCGGATCTAGATCAAGTGTCTTCTCATGATTTCGATCCAACTCTATCAAACCAACAAAAGTCATTCTATCTATATTTAAGAGGACGAATACTCAACATTTTCGATTCTTACCATCCATTTGCGGAAGCTAACCTTTGCAAATCAGTAAAATTGGAACCAAAATTCTGCGAAGCTTGGATTGAGCTGGGAGAGTGTTTTTGGAAAAAGGGAGACCTAGACGGAGCTGAAAATTGCTTTAAATGGGTATTGGATCTGGAGCCAAGTAAGAAAGCCTTGATATCAATGGCGATGATCAAACGAAGGCAAAAGAGTGGTAACCAACTGCTAACAAAAGATGATGAACACCTCAATGAAAGTATACAGCTTTGTAAAAAAGCTCTTGCTTTGGATATCAAATATAGTCCAGCTTGGGTGGGAATAGGGGCTTCCTATATGGCAATTTATTTCAAACTGACACGAAATCCGTCTGATCTCAAGAAAGCATTGGCCGCTTTTGATCAAGCAGTACATTGCATTAATATTTAGGATATTAATAGTTCGAATGATCCCGATTTGTACTATTCACGCGCAATAATACATCAATATTTGGAAGAATATGAAAAGTCTATTAAAGATTATTCATTGGCTGCCAGTTTAGATACTGACCTTGCACAAACCTGCTATTCAGCAATAGAAGCCACAAAAATGTTTGTTTCTGCTTTCAAAAAAGAACTTGAAGCAAAGGTAATTTCCAATAACCAAAGTATTCTCAGAGTAAAGATATATTTCAAAACCACAAGAAATCACTAAATCCCACTAATTTGTTCTATTCTACGTTCAAGGAAAAGAAAAGCCATTTGCCTTTGCGGTTAGTAATCCTTGGACAGGTAGAGCGGCCACAAGATCCAATTAAATCGTAATTTTGTTTATAATATTAGATCTTTTATTGCTATGGATACAGTGGGTAATGTTGGTGGCCTTACACTTTGCAATGTTCGAAATGGCTTAGTCCAGAAATCGGACATGCTTGAAATATCTAATGCAGCAATTGTGGAGAAAGAACATTACAAAATAGTTAGGGTAGACGATCCGCGCCAAATTAAACTTAATGGATCTAAAATTAATGATACAGATATACTATGGATTGAAATGAGAGTCGAATCTCAACACTAATGGTGATAATATAGTTTTATTTTCTTATTTCGAGCCTGTTTGATAATGAATGTCATTAACAGATTTTGAGCGGATTCCCGGTTTGTATCGGACTGTCTTGTTTCCATCTGGTGTAACTCCGACAGGGAATGAGCAATTGATTGCCGTATGAGCTGGAGCTGGGGATCTCGCCGCTGCTTTGATATCAACCATTGTCACTACTGGAATAACAATAGAAGGCATCGAAGAGTGCCTTGGTTCAAAGTATTTTCTGCTGGTAAGCGATGAAAGAGAGCTTTGTCTGTTATTAGGTAGTGCCACAGAGCTTCTATTTGAAGCTGAAGATGGGCGAGATTTTACAGACACGTTATCGGGTATACTAAGAGTATGAATCTAAATAAGTAAACTCTTACAGGTAGTTTTGGTGGTTTCTGATCCTCCAATAACAATTTTCCCTCTGTTCTACTGGAAATTGGGGTACTTGGTCTCGATTCAATGTTCTGAACTATAACTGATGGTTCAGATTGTTTTCGTATTTTTGCAGAGGAGCTTGGACGACTAAGGATCGCCTTCTTTGGAATATGCTTGGATGCAACCTTTACTTTTTTCTTTTTCACCACTTTATTTCTTAGCTCTTCGTCATCTGACGTAGTGTCTTCGCTATCACTAATGTAAACGCGAGTAACCTTGGTAATGGTAAAAATTCAGGCTTTTTGGTTTCTATTGCTTTGGAAATTTCTTGATATTGTTTCAATGGCACAACAGCATATTCAATTGATATAGTTTGAGAGAAAAAGTTGTATAGTGTTTTCACTATACTTTCTCCCATCAATGTCAAGTGATTTGGATTAAAGTGAAAGCTTTCTTGTTCATTTTCAATCGACCCACAGAATGAGGCTTCCAAGGTAAATGAATTAAGTATTCCAAATTCTTTAAACATGACGATCTATTGTCAATCCAGAGTACCCTCGCTGTTCCCTCCTTCTTTTTTTGCAATTGGAATTGGCATCTATTGAAGGAAAATACAGACGGACATTGCTTATATAGCATGTATGGGAATACACGTTCCATATATCTTTTGTGTGGATCCATGTCATTATTGCAGCCATACAAGAAAATTCCATGTTTCCTACTTTCATTAAATGAAATTACTTGTGTCCGTGCATATCACAAAACAGTGCAATCTCTCGTGCTTTAAGAGTATTCAGAATCATTTGCTTAACCATCCATACTTCTGGGGCGTAAATTTGCTGTTTTGGTGAATCTCTCCATTGTCGGTTTAAATCAAATCCATTCAAATTACATCTATGATTCCCTACTATTACTCCATCAGGATTTAACATTGGGATGATTTTGATTACGTAATTATCTCTCAGATATTCAGCTTCTTTTGAATTTCCAAGCAAAAATTCAATGAACCCCTACAATTAAAACCAACATACATGCATCACCCAGCTGGAATTAGTTTCTCCAGGATGAACTCGAGCAATTAGAATTATGGCATTTCTCCCAACCAGTTCTTTGGGGTGATAGACCTTTTTGGTAATGCATAGCATATCTAGACTAATGGATCAGCATAATTTACTTGTTTCCCGCAATTGTTTTGCCGAGAACCTTGTGCTTTATATATTGTGAAGTATCTGGATTATACTTGATTTTTTGAATGAAACTAAGTGTTACCCATCAACTACCTTTGCAAAAATGAATAAGTATAGGGATAGCAATGAGCGAAATAAACAGTATCAGATGAAGCTGGTATTAATTTAATTTACCAGGGAATGAAAAGGTAAAGGTCAACGTGAAAGTTACTAATCCATCTTCCTGAGCTTCATTTTCTTCGTAGGTGATATCATCACCTACTCTGTGCCATCCCTTCCCAATAGAATCTGCTAACACTGTAGAGTATAATAAAGGCTTCATGCCTTCGCTATACAAGCATTTTGGCTTCATTAGATTATTGATTTTGAATCTGTATAGAACCCCTTTAATACCATTCTCAACTTTGAAATAAAACCACTGTGTATGGCCTGGTATTATGCTTTGTTACCTGCAGTGTTCAAATCCTTCCTTAGTTTCAATTCATAAGAGAAATCTGAAGTTTGAATCGCTTCCTGTAAATTCCCACTTTCAAAACGTGACTCGAATTTCAGTACATTGGTCTTTTCATTCTCCAATAAAGGGGCTTGTTGCTTCTTTTTGGGTTTCTTGATTTTGGCAACATACACCGTCTGTGGTTCCAATTTCTTTCCAAAGTTTGATTTGCTATCCCTCTTTGGCTTTGGGTTTCTTTGAGCGTACGACTCTTCAATGAAAACTGTATCCGTTTTAAGATCTGGTGCATCCAAAGTAAACCCAAATTCAGAAGGCCAAGTCGGCACTCCAGCAGGAGTTTGGAATTCTGCTAGAGGGCGAGGCTCTTTTAGTATGTATGATTCATTCTTGTAAATTTGATGGAGTCTACTTTTGTGGGTATCTGTCACCTTTTTCGAATGATCCAGGATCTCTTCAGATTCCTCACTTTCCATAGTCTGTAATTCACCGATATTTTGACCTACCATTAATATCAATCGTACATTCTTCTTCATCTACAGTTAGGGCATAATTACTGTCGCTATCCAATAGGTTTCCAAAAGCCTTTTTCTTTAAGGACTTCCAATGTGTAGACTTTTCCTCTATCACATCTTTAATTAGTTTAATACGGGATTCTCTGAATAGGTAATAGCTCTTCAAGATCGTATTTTGAATCTTTATATCATCAAACTGAATATCTTCTGATTCCTCTTCAGGCGACACACTTTCAGAATCATCCGAACCTGTTTTACAAATAACTTACCCTCCCGATACAAAAAGTCCTTGTGATATAATTCAGACAGTGATTTTTGATTATCCCTGCCTTTCATAATCGCATTGAAAATAATGACGCAGTACCTCGCGTGTAGTTTAAATCAATAAAGAGACTAATAATGCAAACTATATTATTCGCTGTTTCCTAGGATCGGATGATATCCAAAGTAATGATGAAATATAGGCATATGTATAGATGACAGAGATTTGGAAATATCTACCGGATAGAATGCCAACCCTAATTGCTCAACTTTTGGATAATTATTTTTGGTTTTTCTATTCATGGCTTTGAAAGAACCCGCAATTTTTTCTTCTGTAATCTGATCTACCATGAACGGAATGATGGTAAATATTAGCTGATCTCTTTAGCAACCGCAAATTATTATCCTGAAAGATGGAACAGATACTTCTCAAGGGAAGGGCCAGCTTTTGTCCAACATCAACGCTACCTACGCCGTCGCTGACTCGATCAGAACCACCCTTGGACCAAGAGGGATGGATAAACTCATTGTAGACTCTAAAAGTAACTGATCGATTAACCGAAAGACGATGTCACTATCTCCAACGATGGAGCAACAATTTTGAAATTAATGGATATTGTTCACCCAGCTGGAAAAGCAATAGTAGATATTTCCAGAGCACAAGACGCTGAAGTTGGTGACGGTACTACTTCAGTCACTCTCTTTGCCGCAGAGTTGCTAAAGGAAATCAAGAATTATATCGAAGAAGGAGTCTCTCCTCAAACCATTGTAAAAGGATTCCGTAAGGCATCCGTCTTGGTAATTGTTTTTTTAGATTAGGCTATTAATAAGGTCAAGGAAATTGCAGTTGGTGTTGATAGATCAGATGAAAAGTACTTTTATTAGCTGATCTATAGGGAATTCCGCGCTCTGTTGGAAAAATGTGCTTCCACAGCCATGTCTTCAAAGCTGATTCACGGACAAAAGGACTTCTTCACAAAGCTTTGTGTTGATGCAGTGTTACATCTTGATCAAGACGAATTGAATGAAGATTTGATTGGTATGAAGAGAGTATCAGGAGGTGCAATGCAAGATTCCTTATTCGTCAATGGAGTCGCTTTTAAAAAGACTTTTGCTTATGCTGGATTCGAACAACAACCAAAGGCATTCAAAAACCCAAAGATCTTGTCATTGAATGTCGAATTAGAGCTCAAAGCTGAAAAGGATAATGCTGAAGTTAGAGTAAAGGAAGTTTCTGTACCTAGATCACTAATTTTAGGAATATCAAGCTATTGTTGATGCAGAATGGTCCATTATTTATGAAAAATTGGAGAAAATTGTCCAAACCGGCGCAAAAGTTGTTTTATCTAAATTGCCAATCGGAGATCTTGCAACTCAATACTTTGCTGACAGAGACATTTTCTGTGCTGGTAGAGTTCCTGCTGATGACTTGAACCGTGTTATTAAGGCTGTGGGAGGTGCTATCCAAACTTCAGTCAATGATATCAAGCCAGAATACCTTGGTACTTGCGAATCTTTTGAAGAACGCCAAATTGGCGGTGAAAGATTCAACATCTTTGAAGGCTGCCCAGAAGCTAAAACTTGTACCATTGTGTTGCGTGGAGGTGCTGAACAATTTATTGCTGAAGTAGAAAGAAGTTTGCATGATGCAATTATGATTGTTCGACGTGCTATCAAAAACAAGTCCATTGTTGCTGGTGGAGGTGCAACTGAAGTAACTTTTTGCTGATGTTAGATGGAAATTTCAAAGTATTTGCGTCAATATGCCAGAACTGTTGAAGGAAAGCAGCAGATGGTCATTTCTGCTTTTGCAAAAGCATTGGAAATTATCCCAAGACAATTGTGTGACAATGCAGGGTTCGATGCCACTGATTTATTGAACAAATTGAGACAAAAACACTCTCAAGGTAATCCAAGATTAATCAGTAGCTGGTGGTACTTGGTTCGGTATTGATATGGAATCAGAATCCATTGGTAACAACTTGGATTTGTTTGTTTGGGAACCAGCTTTGGTCAAGATCAATATGATTGCCTCTGCAACTGAAGCGGCATGTTTAATTTTATCAATTGATGAAACTGTAAAGAACCCTCAGGCTGAACAACCTGACCAACAAGCAATGAGAGGTAGAGGAAGAGGTATGCCTAGACGTTAATTGAAATTCTATTTGTCTAAGAATAATGAAGTCTTTTAATAGTTGACAATTTTTATTTTTTTTAATGCAAAACACACTTCGAAATGCAATAAGGCCAGGAATTGTGGTGCGAGTCATACAAAAACAAGACCAAAGGTCTGGTAAATTGACGGAGGGGATAGTCAAGGATATACTGACGAATTCTGGCCAACATCATCGAGGAATAAAAGTTCGCTTAGTTTCTGGGATTGTGGGACGAGTAGCTGAACTGGTCGATGCTGGCTCCATACAACCTCCGCAGCTCAGTACGCCAAAGGCAGTTGATAGAACAAAGCCTCATCAAATCGAGCAGAAAAAGGATGCACTGTTGTTATCTGACTTTATACCCAACACTCTTGCTCATACAGACCCTCTCAGCACATGGCCATGCAAAGCTTGTACGTATGAGAATGGAGTATATAGCAAAGAATGCGAAATGTGTAGCACACCAAAATAAACTCTACGATCTTTATTCTACAAAAGTTACAGAGGACGACTCCTGAGGCTGCTCGGAAGCTTCAGGCTTTGGTGATTTCTTTCTCGTCCATTCAATCATTTCTTGAGCATACCTCTTTTTGTCGTTTAGACATTGCTGGTTATATTTCATCTTGTCCTGTTCGGACATTTGTCGCCAATGTGTGGCAATAATTTTGGAAATTTCACCACCGCTCTTGCCAGGATTTTTGGCTGTAAATTGGGATCGAACTTCTGCCAAATAGTAGATGAATGGTGACATTGGATGTTTTGGGGCTGAAGGATCTTTCTTTTGTCTTTTTATCTTTGCCGGCTGAGCAGGTGTAGGTTCTTGCTTGGCGCTCTTTTCACTTTCTGTATAAGTATAGGCATCATAGCGTGGATAGTAAGGGTGGTAATTGTAATAAGGATAGTACCTTGGGGTGTGAGGATGGTATTCCACTGGAGGGTAGGCATACTCGTAATGGTACGGATAGTAATCTGCGTGAGCCCAGTTTCCACTATTGGGGGTTACGGGATGTCTAGACGGTGAGCCGTTTTCAGTTCGAGTGATATAATCCCTGATGGATGGTAGCCTAACCTTCTTTTGTTGTGTGACTTTAGTTGGTGGAATTTCAGGAATATCACAAGCTATCATTAGTAAAATTTGAAAAGGTGGACATGCAGGTTCTCTATATATTTTTCCACACAATAATGACGTCACTAGATTTAGCGCGTTATATACAAACATAATGTGTCAAAGGATAAACCTGTATGTGTCTTACATATTTTACCCGCATATAAACAAACATTCAGAGCATAGCTGGCAGTTAGAATCCGCAGCTAACCTAAAAATTTCATTGTAGTATTTGCCCATAGATATTTTTCATACTATGCATTTGATGGGAGTTTTTCCGTGATAGCAGTCGCGTTCTTACAGCCTAAATATAAAAACACCAGTTATACAGTAGGTGAACTTTATTTTGCTTCGCCAGATGGCACTTTTAACTCAAAATAGGTGAGCGAAAAGCATTGTTATACCAGGGTTTTTTAAAGCTACCTTTTTTACTAGAGTTGTTTTAAAAACACCAGGCATTTAACTATGACGCTAATTATCTGTACTCTGTGCGCTCATTTATCTTGTGTTTACTCATTTTGGCATTCTATAACCATCATAATTATTAAAGTAATTTAACCAAGCCACGCTCATTTAAAATCACGTCGATTCGACAGATTTTCCAATGCAAAATTCAACGTAAATATAGATCTAATCAATTAGCGATCCACTGAACCTTAGCTTTGCAGAAAAGTCATGGGTGCTTCTGTTCAAAGACACTGAAGTGCCTGCTGTCAGAATTACGATAGTGATGTTCCTCATCTATCAGGTAGTATTCTATGGTCGGTACTTTGGCTACTGGGTTATGGATAAAATACCTGCATTTCACAAATACAAACTTCAACCAGTAAGCCTTGTTAACACCAGGATAAGGTAATCACCGACGAGCAATGGTGGAGATGCTTGCGCAAAGTATTATTCCATCAATACTTTCTGGAACTACCAATGTTTGCAGCCTTTTACCCTACAGTAAAAGGATTGGGGATGAAATTCTTTGAGATTCCATTGCCATCATAGTAAACTTGAAGTAATCGTAGTGGTGAACTTGGATTTGCATTGGTGGTATGTATGTTGGCAGAGGATTGTTATCAATATTTTATTCACAGGCTTCTACACTGGGGACCTTTCTATAAACATATCCACAAAATCCATCACAATTATTCCGCGCCATTTGGTATTGCAGCTTCTTATGCACACCCTTTGGAAACATTATTCCTTGGAGTAGGATTCTTTTTAGGCCCTCTATTCCTTTGTTTATTCCATGAAATGCACTTGTTTACCTTTGCTTCATGGTTGGTTGTCCGTCTGGTTCAAACCATTGATGCTCACTCTGGTTACGACTTTCCATGGGTATTTATTAACTAACATAGTCACTCCACCACTTTATCCCATTTTGGGCTGGTGCAGAGTTCCATGATTATCATCATTTAGCTTTTGTTGGGAACTATGCCTCCTACTTTAGATTCTGGGATTATGTCATGGGAACCAGTGTTGTATATGGGCAATGGAAAGCAAAGAAGGAAGCAAAGAAAGTTGAATAAAGTGGTTTGATGTTTTTTTATTCATTTAGAACATCTTGTGATCCTTTGGGGCTATCTGCAACTGATGTTAAATAGAGGTACCTTCAATTAGAGACATGCCAGAGGAGTGCCTTCTAAAGCTGGATTCTACTTTAACTAGCTTTGGTTGCATTTCTGCACTTCCAGATGATTTTTTCTCGTGTTTTGATGGAATGTCAGATTGGCCTCTCGACAACTTTCGATTCCCTCTGACAACTGAAGATCTTGAGCTTGATGATGATAGACTTATTGGAGACTGTTTAGCTGATGCTTTGGACAAGCTTGCTGATGACCCAGCTATGTGCGAGAGCGAAGCCTGTATTCCATATTTCAAATTGGAAATGGATTTTCCTGCCTTTAGCAAATTTGGTATAGACTTGAACCGCTCTTCGATATGCTTCACCTCTTGAGAGTAAAGTTCCTTGTCTCTATTTATCTTTGCTCGGGTTTCTTGAAGTATTTTGTATTCGTTCAGGATAATTCGCATGGTCGTGAGCGTAACTTCAATATATTCATCATTCACTTTGTCATGCAGTCTTAAGAAAGGGTATTGGTCTGGTTGTAGCAAATCCACGATTTCTTTGTTTTCCATTTCGTCTGCATCAACCATGAGAAAAGTAACATCCAGATGAATGAATCCTAAATTATCTAGAATTTTAATGTCGTCTTCAACATTAGATTTAACGTGCAAGTATACAATCACTAGCTGGTTCTTTAACTGTTCTATGTAGTCTTTGTAGCCTTTCACTTCCATTATTCTTCCTCCTTTGTTTTTGGTCTTTCCCTTCTTTGGCGATTGCTTATTGCGAGTGATTATTTCTGCATTAGCAACCATTCCGTTTTTCTTGTATTCTTCACACATCTTTTCTACAACATTTGGTTCACTTGTTTCCAAAATAAGTTCTCCATTCAGGTATAGTCTAAACCAAGGAAAAGATGCGACTTCGAGAGAGTTTGCAAGGTCCTTTAATTAATAACCGTGTACCTGACAATCGTGATCGTCAACATTCAAAAATAACACATGGTTGGGGTTTGACATTTTCTTTGCTCTTTCAGTGACAGCTTGGTTAATTTTTGCCCATCCTGCATAGAAATATGCAATTCGAATCCCTGCGGATTGGGCAAAGTAGTCGTATTTCTTTGGAAATGGAATTTCGTTGATGATCTTTTCATAGATTTCCTTTGCTTTCAAAGTATCCACATTGAAAAATGTCTCAAATGGTGTCCCTTCGACAAACCATTGCAGGCAAGGGCAATTTTCTCTTGTAATCGGTAAATTCTCTGTTACGCTATCAACATCAATTTCGTAATACTTCACGTTCGCGCCGAATGAATGAGTAAACGGTTCCGGCCTAATATGAGTAATTATTACTGAATCGTTCTGTAATAGTAGATCAATGTTACCCCAGTTTTCGTTTTTTCTTCAAAGGACATTTGGCAAACAAAGGGGAGATAAAACTAAAGATACTCCCAATAAACAATCGTATTTCTCATCCAAAATAAAAAAAACAAAATGTTAACAAGCGGAAGAAATTCCGTAGAACATTTCTTCAACTTTTATTTTAAGCTGTAATCTTGAAAATGAAAATTTTGTGGAATCCCAACATTACCATTGACACATGTATGGATAGCCTTGTTAAATATCTTGGAATTCCGCTTGTTATAGCGGCGGTATTATTAATATCTACTGGAGCATTATTGTATTATTCCGTAATAGCAGACAATACAACCATAATAGGAATCAGTTGTTCAATATTTGTTGGATATGTGTTTTATTGCTCTTTATTTCATTTCGCAATGGCAGTAAGAACGAACGCAGGAAACCCACCGCTTTCTAGTGAACCATTGCATAGCGAAGATGCAGTATTGATTGAAGACGGATATGAGACATGTCGGAAATGTAAATCGAATTAAATTAGGCAATCTGCTTCGTCCACCAAGAGCTCATCATTGTAAAGTATGTGGAATGTGTGTTTTGAAGATGGATCACCATTGTAAATTTGGCTAATGCAGGTCCATGGATTAATAATTGTGTCGGGCATTTCAATCACCGCTATTTCTATTTATTTCTTGTGTATACTAGCTTAGATTGTCTAATATTTGTAATTGTAGCGACTCCTACGTTCAGGTCAGAATTCATAGATTTTAAAATGAACGTGCAATGGCCTTTCTTCTTGGCCAATGTGTTGTTTCTTTTCGAATATATAGTCAGTTTGACGGTGGGAATAGCTGTGCTTGGAATGGCCATATGGCACACTTACCTTATTGTAACTGCTCAAACGACCATCGAGTATCACGAATTTCAGTATTATAAGCATGTGACTCAAAATACGGGAGAGGTGCTTGATCTTAACGTAGGTGTTTAGGAATGAATATGACTTTGGATCTCATCAGAATCTCAAGAACTTTTTTAATATATCAACTCTTCATCCATGGTACAACGTCCTGATACCATGGCCGCATCCTCCTCAAGGCAATGGTGTTGCTTGGTATACCTTAAGGGATAGCTTCCGTGAATCAAGTAACGGATAAATCATTTTTTTGAAGCAGATGGGAGTTGATGTTTCAATCCCCGCCCATGAGTAATTTTCATTAACACCTCAGCCATAATAAATAGACGTCAAACAAAAAAGTGCTTGAATTGATTTTACAAGCTATAAATGATCACTGAATATTCGTACGAATTCAAGAGCTACATTTGCGATTCGTTCATTCCTTACAGGATAATCTACATTCCCGTTGATGACACGAAGGACACCAGAACCACAATTGAATGGTCTATAGACAACATACTTGACCCCAAATTTGATAAAATAATACTATTTCATATACGCAAATCGCCATCTCTCAATATAGACAAAGACACCATGTTCAATACCAACCCAGAAGGTAATTTTTCCTAACCCAGTTGTCTTGAAAAAAGTTAAAGTACAGTATGAAGATGGTAGGAATACAGTAAACGAAATGCTCAACCAATGGAGCAAGCTCTTTGTCGGCTTTGGTTACAATGTAGAAACACTGGCTTTGGTAAAATCTCTAAACTCAATCAAATACCCATGGATATTCAAAACCGTTCCGCAGCAGGTTAGACAACTGGCTTTGGTCACTAAAAAGAAGATGGGAAACGAATTGGCGGTCTTTCTAGCAAAATCTGGAGTTTCTGCACTGTACTATACTGATGATGAATAAATTAATACATTTTTTAACAAAAGTTTATATTCTAAGTCGATGCTGGCGCAACTGCTGGGATTTTGGAATTCAAAATTCGTGATAGCGCGTGAGCTTGTTCTTGTCTCCATTGTTGAACAGCTTCATCATTAGGGTCTCCAGTAGCTAATGGATTGACTATACCAGAACAAGTTGCTTCCAGTTCTGAAGAAGTGTTTTTGCATATTTTGTATAATGTTACTGCACCGTAATCATCTCCGGTAATAACAATTGGTGACTTTGACGCAAAGGCAATAGATGTGAGCTGTCTATCCAATACATTATGATTGATGATTGGATCAAGAACAGAAAACTCTAAATCCCATATTTCCAATTTGCCATTTGCAGACACTGTCCCAAAGAACGTTGAACAGAGTGGAGACCACGCGATATCATTAATTGTATCCTAAAGTTAAAGAAAAGTACTTTTCCGCTTTGGAATTTAAATATTTCTTCTTCGCTATCTTGATTCCATAACCTGGATGTCCAATCGGATGAACACGACAGGAATATCCCCGGTACAAAAGGAGACCATTTTACTTTGTTTACAGGTCCAGTGTGGGCAGAATATGTGTTCAGGTACTGTTCATTGTAAGAGCAAGAACATTTGTGGATTTGGCCGTCTTCCGTACCTACAATATAACTAGGTTAGTTTTGCCTTACATATTACTATCCTTTGTGTTAAAGTCAAAGGACAAACCACCGGTTTGTCTGGCTATAAATGAGTTATTGTTCATTGTTGCCCCAGATTTTATTGCAGTGGTCTTTTGTTTAGTCATTCGTTTCAAAACCATCAGATCTGTAAACTCCAACCCTTTTCTAATCATCCATTGTGTCACTCTGCCATCCGTTGATACCGAAACTAGAGTTTCTCCTTTTGATTGCTCATCTCCAGCAACTCTTTCTCTTTCTACCCACTTTAATTCCCAAACTGGATCTCTATGTTTACCATTATTTTCGGTATCATCCAAAGCCCATTTTCCAGCAGGCTGTCGAACATCATAAATTATTATACGACCATCTTGGAACCCTGCCGCCAAAAGCCCTGGATTCATATTTGAGAAATCAATTGAAGTTACTGGGGAGTTGGTGTAGTAAATTCTGTCTGGCCACTCTGGGTTTTTGGCTGACCAGCACAGGATCAACCCTGGGGAAGCATTGGATTGGAATCGAGACTCACTATATGCAACTGCTAAAATATCTTCATTTTGTTTGTTCCAAGACATGTTTGTGACATGTCTACCTCTACTTAAATCACATCGATAAGACCAAAGCATCTGGATTGTTGGGAGGTTACTAGTGGATAATTCTTCTGCTTCTCTATTATTTTCATCTGGTTGTTAACTGAGGTTTACTATCTTGCTCGAACATAGTTGTCACTCCTTCAGAGTTATTTTGTTGATTGTTCTGTTGGATTATCGTGCTGACTCTTTTCTGTTCAATCAGACCATCATCTTTGGCATTTCTATATGAAATAATCCTTTTTTCATAATTATTTCCTACTACGGCTTTTTCCATCAATGATAATTGTGCCATTATTCCTTTGAGCTCACCCTATGATAAGATTTATGTTACCACTGTCACTCCTGGCTCTTTTGTTGCTGATTGAGCCGTTCCTCCAGCAACTGACTTTGCAGTAGCTGAGTTTCTACCGTCGTCTCCAGCTTCAGACCCTTCACCAACAAAATTAGACTCCTTATCCTCCAATACACTCTGGGATGTGATTGCGGTTGATTTAGGTCTTTGCTCTGGAGGCACTTCGCCCAAATCGTATTTCCCTTCCAACTCTTTAGGCTTTTCACTTTCCGATGAAATTGGCCTATCAGCGTCACCATTAAAGGCATCATATATTGTCCATTGATTAACCATAACTTCTGCATTGGCGAATTTCTGAGCAGTTGCTTGAACTTCTTTAGATTTTGTGGGTGTTTCAAATGTTTGTACCGATCTCGAAATATAATTATCATTATTTTGAATGATACTTTTAAGCTGCAATTAGTAGATATTACTTCCTTGTATTTTGCATTTTGTGCTTTTACCACCATAGTCTCATCGATAGAATCCGCGCATACCGCTACTGAAGGAATACTGAGCAGGAATATCGTATTAGTTTCAGTCAATGATATATGAATTAACTTTGAAGGATCGATTTCCTTGGGCTTTGACTGTAAAGATATGCCAGGTAACCCGTGAGCAGCCTCTTTGGTGTCTTAATTAGAAGAAATCAACCTTTCAGATCTAAATCCGAAGTAAAACTAGCGGATACAGACACGTTTTCATCCATAATTGAATTGCCTTGTTGAGAGATCATTTGAGCGGATACACCTCCAAAGGTCATTGATTTCTTAAAACCCTCGCCCATTTCAAAGGTAGAAGTGCTGGCCATTTCCAGATGATTTAATACTTCCGAAGCGGTTTCCTACATTAAAATATCGTACTTTGGGGTTGGAGATATCCCCAGAGGACTGCAGACTATCCAGATTCAAGGTAGTTTTACCAAATCGATAGTTGGAAAGAGAGTGTGGAGTTACATCTTCACCCTGACCGTCAATAATAGTGACGTTTGCCCATTTTTCATTACTTTTTTTGTCTACGTTTACTTTTGAACGAATCGAGTTTTTAGAATCTGCTGTTGGTGGAGGTATCAACACTGAGGCTTTACCAGACTCTACATTCATTTGAGACTTTCTTGCGTAATTGACAGAGCTCCTCACACTTTCATTTACCTGAGATTTTCGTAATTTTGACTGTGAGTTTAACATTTCAAATAAAAAATAACGCGTCTCTTCTTGCTTGTTGTATAATTAGTACCATCCTACCCTCATTGATAAAGCACGACGAAATTATAAAAGTGCACTTGAACAGGTTTGTGATGCCTGCGTACCTCAGTTCCCAACCAGCCAATACTATTGGATTCATGCGCAACCATTTGGTTAGCGTAAAATTGCATGGCTCAGTTCAATTGTTTGAGATTAATTTCAGTTCCCAAACCAAAAGGTTATTTTTAAAAAAAAAATCAAATTCAAATGGGAGTCTGCGAAATTTGCAACACGAATGACCACAAATACAGATGCCCTAAATGCCAGGTACAATACTGTTCTGTAATTTGCTTTCAGAAACACAAGAAAGAGACGGATTCAAATGGAGAATCGATTTGTAAAGAAATTATTCCCCCTCCTCCACCTCCACCTTTGGAACCAACTGAAAGGACGTTTGATGAAGATGCGCTGACTGAAAATCAGCTGAAAGCAATTGAGTCGTCACCGGAACTGAAGAAAATGCTCAAAGATTCGATTTTGCAGATATACCTCCAAACCTTGGATACTTCTCTGGAACCTGAATCTGTCTTTGACAAGCTGCAGGGGAACCAAAAGTTTGACGAATTTTACAACTTGGTATTAGATTTAATAAAGTAATAGGCCATCTATGGTTAATAAATGGAATTCATTTCAATGCATTCATTCAAAGCAGAGATCTATTTTGGATCCCAAGTTTAAATTTAATCGAGGACATTTGAATAGGTCAGCGATATACTACAACCACTTCATTTTTGTGTTGCTTTCTTCACTGTTGGCTCTTCAACAATGCAGCCTTGTTACACAATAGAGCAAAAGACAATGTCGCCACCTCATGACTACAATCGTAATTGTGAGTTGCAGCTGAATAATACCGATATCCCACCAGATCCCAATACTCAGCACAACAGATCCATTGTTTAATCAGCTTGTCCATATTAAACTTTATCGGCTAGATTTCGTGGCAATAACAAACCCCTGTAAAAAGGTCACCTGAGTCTTATGCGAGTATAAATAGTCTATTATCTGACGTATTCTTTGAAAATGAAGGGGGATTCGTCGTTATTCAGAGGTGTCAGACAACCACACAATGCTGTCATTGTAACTGCTGTTGGAACTGGTTTGTTTGCTGGCTTTGCTTACATGTTCCACATCATGAAGAACGATCCTACCATTGTCTGGACCAACAAAGTTAATAACCCATACCCATGGTTAAATATCAGTCAAAACAAAAACTTGAAGTTGTACGCAGTCAATAACAAGTTTGAAGATTCTTCTGTCAGGGAAACCTTCATTGTCAACAAGAGACCAGATGCTTGATACATTCTGATTAAAATAAATCTCATAAAATAACAGTTTTATTCATTGGGTATTTCTATTGAGTATGAAGAAAGTCTCTAACAATAACAGCCCCGCTTTCATCACCAGTAATTAGCTTTGTATCTGATAATAATATCGATGTAACTGATCCGTTCTTTGGCGTAAAAGTATACGTACACTGGCCAGTTTCAATGTCCCATATCTTAACGGTCTGGTCTTGACTACCACTGACAATTCTGATCGCATCCGCGTCTATTCCCCACACGCCTTCAGTATGTCCAAACAGTGTGGAAATCAATTTACCAGTGTGGAAATCCCAGATTTTTATGGTATTATCCAAAGAACCTGTAACAACTCTTCGGATATGGGCATTCAATCCATGTTGTGGCTGCATTAAAGCGAATGTTTGTACCGGTCCGACATGTCCTGAGAATGTTCGTATTGGTGTCTTTGAATCAATATCCCACAAAATCTAGGTTAAAAAGCAAGTACCATATTATTGTCATCAGAGCAACTAAGAAGTTCCTTCTTTCCAGGTAATATTTTTACCTTGTTTACCCAGTCTTGATGCCTACTATTAAATAACGCTTACCCAACGAGCGAAAATGAGCAGCCTTTAGCTAAATCCCACACTCTGATAATTCCGTCCTTTGCTCCAGAAGCAAGAATTTTATCAATATAATGGATTGAAACTACACCAGCAGTATGTCCTTCTATTGTCCTTACACATTCAAATGTTTTTGGATGCCATATTCTTATAGTCTTGTCCATCGAACAACTGATAATTTTAGATTCATCAAATTGTACTCCTCTAACACACTTTGTATGCCCTTTCAAAATACCAACACAAATTCCAGTATTGATATCCCACGCTCGAAGCGTATGATCAAATGAAGCAGAAATCAGCAATCCTCTTGCTTGATCAAAGTACAATCCCATCACACCATCAACATGCCCCAACAGCTTTCTGGTTGAGCATTTTGGTTTTCTCCAATTTCTTGCAACTACAGATCTCTCTGCATATATTCGTTTCCATGGTTTTGTTTCAATTTTAACTGGGACTGGTGGTATATGTTGTAAAGGTTCAATCTGTATACATTTGGTAGATTCGCTTGGTTTTGAAGAAGAGCAGGTCTTTTGGCGTTTAGAATCCGGCATACTCGATTCACATGGAATTTCTTTTCTCTTCATTGTACTCATAAGCTATTATTAATAATAAGTTACAGGAAGTCCCCATCCGCATTTCGAACACTTCTTGTCAATATGCTGAGAACACATTCTTTTCCAAATAATATCAGAGTCTCCCATTTCCTTCCAGCTTTTACAGACTTGAGAAACATGACATAGCGATGTTGCGTCAAGGTAATTCAATATTTTGTAACATATTTCGCTTGGTAGAATTGTAATGAAATCTACTTTTGTCAATTCAATTAAAGAGTCTGACAAGTAAGACAATTGCGGGAAACAGGAATAGTGAAGGATCCCATTCAACGCAAGTGATCTTTTCGACCACGACAGTTTAGAATAATTATCCCAAATGGCGCTGATTAAAATTTGGTCGTCCTTTGATTCTCTAGCCAGCTGATTCTTGAGTGCGAGCTCCTTGTCATTTTCCTGGTCTTGTTTCTGGTGTCGATAGCATTTGTGATTCATTTTTAAATTCAAAAAATTGTTGGGGGTTTTAAGCTGGCGCAGGATGAGACATTGCACCATCAAAAACAATTATTGCACAAACACACACCTTCATAATGCTATCAATAGAATTCCACCAACCTGGAAGCCAGCACTATGGAGATAATCATGCCATCTCCCATGTGAATAAATCCCCAATTCTAATCATGAACTCTTGATCATCTCTCTTTCCATGTCCGAATAAACAAAGTAATCCTTTTGATTCTATATTTCCAGAGAGTGGATTTTCTCTTGAAATCCAGAATCTTTCAATTAAAGTAAGCCAATCAAATTCCGTGATATTTTCAACTTAATGCATTCATCGCTCTTTTTAATTTTTCCATTTTTCTACATTTACAAATGTCTAGTGAGATTCCAGATAATGCAAACGAACACTGCCCAGGTATTTTACTACTAACCAGGCCCCGCAAGTGAGCAAGCAGGAACAGCAGACTCTTGTGCTGGCTGTCCAAACCAACAATTATGCAAAGAAGGACCAAAAGAAGACCCTTCAATTCCGATAATCACTGAAAAGATGAAGAATGTAAAGCACAAGATTCTGGTATTATCAGGAAAAGGAGGAGTTGGCAAATCAACTGTGTCTACAAATATTTCTTTTGGATTATCAATGAGAGATGACCAAATTGGCTTGATGGACCTTGACATTTGTGGACCTTCTCTGCCTAAAATGACTGGGCTAGAAGGCGAACAAGTTCATCAAAGTAACTCTGGCTGGTCGCCAGTTTATGTAAATGATAATCTTTCGGTAATGTCAATCGGATTCATGTTACCTAACCCGGATGAAGCTGTTATTTGGAAGGGACCGAAAAAGAATGGTAAATGAAATCTAAAAAGGCCTTATCAAACAATTTCTAAAAGACGTTGATTGGGGAGACTTGGATTACTTGGTTATAGAGTATTACATTTCTAACATAGTACTCCTCCCGGAACATCAGACGAACATCTGTCAATTGTTCAGTATCTCAAAGAGTCAAAGATTGATGGGGCTGTAATAGTGACGACTCCACAAGAAATATCTTTACAGGACGTCAGAAAAGAGATCAATTTCATTAGAAAAGTTGGAGTTCCAGTGATAGGAGTTGTAGAAAACATGGCTGGCTTTGTTTGTCCTAAATGTACAAAGGAAAGCTTGATATTCGCTCCTTCAACTGGCGGTGCAAAGAAGTTGTGTGATGAGATGGGTGTGCCATTCTTAGCCAGTGTCCCAATTGACCCTAGAATTGCCAAATCGTGTGATTTAGGACAATCGATTTTTGAAGAGTATCCAGACAGTCCTGCTGTGAAGGCTTACCAAACCATCATTTCTCAAATCACGGAATTTACAAATAAAGCATTGTAATTTAATCTAAAGAGTTTATAGTCTTGTTTGATCTGAAAATCTTTTTTGAAAAAAATAATGGGATCAAGACAAGTTTGGGAGCAAGCTGATTTTCCAATATTGGTACTTGAAACTAACTCAGTGTGAAAGCTGTCTAGGGCCGAACCCATATGTAAGAATGCTAAAGGAACGATATGGACTGGAATGTAAAATATGCGGAAGACCTTACACTGTCTTTAAATGGTGTCCAGGATTAGGAGAACGATTCAGAAAAACAGAAATCTGCCAGACATGCACCAAGATTAAAAACTGTTGTCAAACTTGCTTGAAGGATCTAGAGTATGGAATCCACACAAGAGATAGAGATGAAGTTCTTGATACTCACAATTCAATCCCAATGACTGATGTAAATACTCAAATGTATGTTCGCAAGATGGAAGCGCAGGTAATTATTGCTAATATAGATGGGTGGAGAAGAAGTCGTTAATCACGGCAAAGCAGAATCTGCTGCAAAAGAAGTCTTGAAGAAACTTGCAAAAGCAAGTGCAGATCCTTATACCCAAAGGAACAGGACTACAGTCTGTGCATTTTACCAAAAGGGTAATTGTAAGAGGGACAAGGACTGTCCTTTCTTGCATGAAATGCAGGAAAAGAAAATGTCAAAAAAGCTCAAAGGTAAGCGAATTCTAATATAGAACAATGGAAAGAAAATGAGAAAACTGTGCCGTTGGAGAAGGTGTTGGATTTACCTGTTCAAGCACCACCAAAAGAAGGTGAGACCAGCAAATATCCTTCTCAAAACCCAGCATTATTGGGAACGTCTACTCGTAATTTTAGATCTTAATAAACGCATCGTTATTTTGTGTGTATTAAAATTCTCTCGCGTTCAAACATGACCAGCAAAGAACAGGAGCTACATTCAATAATTGAACAAAAGGAAAAAGAAATCAAGAATCAAAAACACACAATAATACTACTAAAACATCAGCTAAATCTATTACAACGGAAAAATCAAAGTTCAGCAGAAACGCAGACAGATGAACGCGTTGAGACAAGGGCAATAGAAATAATTCACAAAACAATAACACAGCTAAAATCTTTAATCGAAAAGGATATAATTGCGGATATACCCGACCAAGGACTAACATTTATCGTAAAAGCTCTTCTATCCCTACATCACAAATATAACTTGCTAGTAGAAGCAAACAACAAGCTAGTTGTGCAAAACAAGGAATTCATCAAAGAAAACCTTTTGTTGTTGAAAAGAAAAAAAGTAATTCAGGATGATTTGAATACAATAACTGTGCTTTTGGCAAACAAGAAGGAAAAGCTGGAAAATGAAAAGCAAGAGATTGAGATACTGCAGAAACATCACATTGGAAAGTATCTGGAAGAGTATCTTGAAAAGGAAAAGAAAGTGGAGGTACCAAGCAACAGGTTCCCAAAATTTAAAAGTGATGGAAAGGATAACAAAAAGTTTAAAGGTAACTTTTGCTAACGCAGCAATCAATGATCGCTGGAATGATCTGTTTGCTGCAGTCACAAAAGCACAAGTAATAAATCATAAGTAGCAATATATTACAGCAAATCTTCATCTACTAGTTTGATAAAAACTTCTTCCAAAGTAGTTTGACCAATTCCATAGTCTAAAATGCCAATGTCTGCTTTCTTTGCCTCTATCTCGTGAAAGATCTTTGAAATGAAGCCTTTTTGAGCAGGAAATTCGTAGGATAGGTTGGTCGAAAATGAATCTACTTTTGTCCAACCTTCAGGCAGAATTGACTCGATGAAACTATGTTAATGTGAAATTACCTTGCAACTTTTTCAGTGTCTTGAGGATTACTGTTGGTATATAGCTTGTAGCCTGAGCCGTACAGCTCCTTCAATCTAGTTTGGTTGGAAATGCATCTAAGACTACCCTTTGCCATGATTGCTATTTTCTGGCATAAAGCCTCAGCTTCTTCCATTGAATGTGTTGTAAGAACAATCGTTTTTCCTTCCCTAGCTTCATTTATGGTGTTCCAAATCGATCTACGAACCTCTGGATCCAGCCCAGTTGTAGGTTCATCCAGAAATACCACTGTTGGAAAGCCAATTAGCGAAATTGCAATACTCAAACGTCTCTTTTCACCTCCAGATAAATGCTTGGCCAATCTATTCTTGTATTCACTCATTTTCAATTGTTGAATGATGCCATTTACGGCGCTATTTTCTTGAGATCTTTCTACGCCCTTCAGCCTTGCATAGAAATACAAGTGGTCAAGTGGTGTCAAGTCATCCCACAATATATCGAATTGGGGGCAAATGCCAATATTTTGATAAACACTTTGATTTTCGGTATGGATATCGAATCCCGCTATTCTGGCAGTTCCATGGGTGCTTTCATACAAACCTGTCAATATATTGATAAGAGTAGTTTTCCCCTACATTAAATTAAACTTACAGCTCCATTAGGACCAAGCAGTCCAAAAACAATTCCTTTTTCCACAGCAAAAGTAACGCTGTCTACCGCAATCTTTTCTCCGTCTCCTCTATCTTTGTAAACTTTTCTCATGTTCTTCATCACCAACAGATTTTCGCTCTCATCATATCTGTCATTCAAAACACGATCCCTCTCGGCTTTAACATCTAGATCCCCCAAGTGATTCTCATATGATTGAACAGGAGCGATTGAAGGTTGTTCCATCGTGCCATGTCTATCCTTCTTCCACAAAAATTCAACTGGAAAGTACCAGGGTTTCCTGATACCATATTCAGTTGGAAGTATGGATTCAATGTACATTGCAATTCCGAAATAGACAAAAATTTCAACAACAAGAAATTTGAGAGCAAGTGCGACCTCGTTTTGTCCAAACAAATCTGCAAATTTAAATGGCTATGGTTAGGAATTCACTCACAATCTCTCTTTTTAGAAAAGACGCAAAATTCATCAGACTTAGAGAGTGGTAGAAGGCAAAAGGCGGCCATACAAACATGACTGATGGATAAGGCTCTCCAAAGTAGATATTGTCCAAAAATAGCGCAATCACAACAGAGCATAGTACAATCAAAAACACATATACCAACGCATCCCTACTTTTCTTGAAGATGGCACTGAATAGAAATGCTAACGCAATCTGGCAATTCCCCCACACAAATAATGCAAATAATAAAAGAGACGTGTCGGTTAGTGTGAAAAGAGTCAGTTTGAAGTATAAACCTGTGCAGTAAAATATAGCAGCAGATACACAATACAAAATTAGCATGGTAATGTAATGAGTAGCATAATAGTACCAAGATTTCATCCCATTCATTCGCATCATCAGCAGTATTCTGGATTCTTTCTCTGACACCAACGTTATCACAAAAATCTAAATTAAAACACAGTTACAGGCAGCAAGAATGAAATGCCAAAAGGATAAAGGGTAGAACCAAGGAGCCCGCCAATAGGAAAGTCCAATTTTGTTGATCCATAAGTAGGAAAAGTGCGAAGACCTTGAGTTATTGAAGCATTAGAAAATGTAGTCACATTGCTATTTCTCAGTATGGCATTATCAAGTTGAGTCTGTTGGTACATCATTCTAGCTACAGGACCAGCAAAATCTGTGGATTCAATCACATCGCCGCTCCCAAATAGATACGTCCAACTATAATGCAGCTTTTTGTGATCAATTTTGTCAAAGTACAATGCCCCATGCGGCAGATTTTTGAGAATCTCGTTGATTTCCAGGAAAATGTCAATATCAGAAGCCATATCGGTGTTTGCATTTGAAAACCCTGATTTGGGCAAATTTACGATTTGTGTGGTGGTGTTCAAGATATATTCTGCCAATAAATCGTCCAGCTCTGAAATTGTTTTCAAAGTTACATTGTAATAAGGACTAGGTAAAAACCCGTTAAACTTATAACTCAATGAAGAGTTAAAGCTGACATCCAAGTAGTACTTTGTCGGAAGTGTATTCAATAAACCTGAATTTGGCGAAGCAGGGACAAATGCAGGGCCACTTCCATTTAGGAAATTATTCATATCTATTGCGTCTAGTTTCGTTTTCGTTCCCAAAAGAGAAAAGTCCACACTTGGATCAGCAGAAACAAACGTCCAAGGATATAACTGCTTTCTGATGAATGTAAAAATTGTGAATTGATCAATTTGCCCACTCTCCAAAGCTTTAAACCAGCCATTGATTGGTTGAGCCATAAGAGTTCTAACATTAAGTATATAACTACGTATCCCGAATCTTATTCCCTAAAGCAGTTGTTGGTCTTTCGTAAACAGATGATTTGGGATAATCTTCGCCATACCACAGTACACATGGTTGTGGTCTGCCACCAAAGAACCTAAAGTTGACATTTGTATAGATAGGCAACTTTGCACCTTTAATACCACCACTGCTGTTTTTAGGCAGATTTGGGTTTGCCAGATTCCATATGGGAATGTTCATGCTGTCCATGGCAGCAACATTCGAACAATAGAGATATTCTTCAATTGGGATAGTGCTCGTCAAGGCATTCAGGATAAAATTTCCCAAAATTGAAGCCAAAGCGACCATCAGCAAGGGACACAAACTTGGTTAGTCAAATTGCAACCTGATGCAGCAGATGTTTGTGAACCACTGTCTCTTTTGATACTGAATCGCCCTACCAACAACTGCCATTGATTGTCTGCTTTTCCTCAACTTCTTTTGCTGTTCAATCCCATGCTTTCCTTTGACATCTTGAATAACACTTCCAACTACCGTTTCCATTTCCTCTTTGACAATACCACCTTCTTGTTCCTCACCAATATTCAATTTCACTTCCAAATTATTATTTTCTATGGATTCTAGAGTGTCTGAAACTACCTCAGTCTGCATTTCTGACACCAAGGATCCATTGGTGTCTATGTTTTCCATGAACGAAAATTCAAGCTTTTTCCCCTTTGAATTGTGACGCCACTCTCAAACGCAAGTGTTGTTATTGGTACTACAAAGACACTTTGATCTTTAAACCGATGCATAATATCCGCAAGTAGTGCGCATGGTTGAATTTAGAATTTTTTAGTTTTTCCACTATGAAATCTGTATTTCGAGTTTTCAAACGATTCAATTCGACAATTCATAATGTGGTGATTATAGGCTCTGGACCAGGTAATTTGTCTCTTACTTCAGCTGCGCATACAGCTGCTATTTATTGTGCAAGAGCAAATTTGAATCCAGTAATGTATGAGGGATATATGGCTGGTGGTGTAGCTGCTGGGGGACAATTGGTAGCTATTCGCTAATTAGACCACAACTACAGAAGTTGAAAACTTTCCTGGATTTCCCAAAGGCATCAGCGGACCAGAATTAATGGAAAATATGAGAAACCAAAGTGAAAGATTTGGAACTGTTGTAGTTTCTGATACTATTTCGAAATTGGATTTAACTCAACGACCATTCAAACTTTGGATTGAGAATGAGGAAGACAAGGAGCCAATTCTGGCAAAGTCGCTGATTGTAGCTACTGGTGCTACAGCAAAGAGACTGAATATTGCAGGAGAAGACAAATACTGGCAAGCTGGAATCTCAGCATGTGCAGGTAAGCAGCTTTTTGATTTAGTTTGTGATGGGGCTGCTCCAATATTTAAAAACAAGGAGCTCGCAGTAGTTGGTGGTGGTGATAGTGCTTGTGAAGAAGCAATGTTTCTGACAAAGTATGCCTCCAAAGTGTACTTGCTCGTACGAAGGGATCAACTACGAGCTTCTAAAGTGATGCAAGATAGATTAAAGAGAAATCAAAAAATTGAAATTCTATGGAATACGATCCCAATTAAAGCTAACGGAGACCGACTATTAACCAACATTGAGCTCCAAGACACAAAGACAAAGGAAACTAGGATTTTGAATGTTAATGGGCTATTTTATGCTATTGGCCATCTTCCAAACACTTCAATTTTCTCATCCACAGATTTAAAACTAGATAATGATGGATATATTACCACCAATGGTACAGAAACCAACATTGAAGGAGTATTTGCCTGTGGTGATGTACAAGATAAGAGATATCGCCAAGCAATTACTGCTGCAGGGTAAGAAAAGGTTAATCTAGATCTGGATGTATGGCTGCATTAGATTGTGAAAAGTTTTTGGAACACTAATAAATATATTATAAGAGAATTTATTCCAGGTTCCATGTGACAGAAACCCCTTTGCTATTCCAGTCATGCAAGCGTAGTAGAATTGCCTCATAGCATAGTTTAAACTGAGAAAGCGATTGAACCATAGAAATCCGTTGGTGTCGAAGGTGATTTACTGATAGAGCGACTAAATCACAATTCGAGACTTTATCCCAATCTGGTTTCTTTAGCTTTGAGCAATCTGTGATTCCGTTTTCAAATGCCTTTAATATCGAATCTATCGTACAAAACGTGCCAGATCTGCCAACTCCAGCTGAACAGTGTACAATGAACGGTCCCATTTCTGTTGCTGTGGAATACACGCTATTGGCATAATCTATTACGTCCAGAACAAGGTGTGCATCACTTCCTTCATGATCTGGCCAACCCAGAAACTGAATTTGCTCCACCTTTCTCTTGTTTCCTTCAAATTCAATTTCGAATTGTCTATGAATAGTTTGCCCATTCATCAGGCTGGAATCCTTTTTCAATACAACACTAAAAGACTTTTCTCCAGAATATTCTACAGGCTGATCAATAGTTTCTGGCCAATACTTGTGACACTTGATTCGATCTTTCTCTACTTCTGGAGTCAACATCACCACAACCTGGATTAATAATTGTTACTGGTGATTTCTGTTCCCAAACCATCTGCCAAAACGAATAAAAAGTATTTGGTAGGGGTCCTTGGGTGGCAATATATTTCTCATTGCCAAACATATCGGAAATGTGAGTAGCATTGATATAATCCGGCGTTCCGTTTAAAACTACACGATTGAAATCATATGGAACAATATCGTAATATCGATTCAGCTTTTCGTTCTTCTTTGTGGCTTCGATGGTATAGCTCAAATCGTTTTCCAAACGTTCCTGTTCCAGATCACTGATTGTCTTGTAAAGATTTTTAATGTAGGAATTTCCTAATTGCTTTGTCGTATCTGGGAACCATTTAGGCAGATATTTTTCCTGTGCCAATTTGTCGTACATTATTATTTTTGGTTTTGCAGATTTGAAAAGATTCATTTCGAGGTTTTCACTCTCCAGAATTACAGCACAATAACTTGGTCATACAGTATGGCCATCAAACCGGAATGCCGGATTCGCTTTCGTTCTGTAAATTTAATAATTCATGACTCAACCTTCTTTATCCTAATCTACCACTCTCTCGTTCCTCCCACTTAATAATAGTCGCTTGAATTGCGGTTGTTCGTCGGCTTATTTATCGACTCACTTTTTTTTAATTTCAACTTTGGTTATCAGCAGACTTTTACGCGATTTTATGAAAAGGCAACGGGAGGAAATCGAGGCTTCAGATATTGATCACAAATCTACTCCAGAAGAACAATATTTGCTATACATCAGGCTTCGCCTTCGAGATAATACCTCAGCGGTTGAAGAAAGCAATCCGCAACGATATGAAAATGCACTATTTGAACTCTCGTTTCACTTGAGTCTCAGTAAAGATATGAGACAACAGAGCTTTAAATATATAGGTTTGCTAAAGAGAAGCGGTCCTCTTAACGTAAGATCCATTTTGACGTAGATCCAATCCTTGTTCATGCAGACTTGCGGTTGTATATGGGCTGCCGAATTATCTCTGACGAAAAGAAACTGTCTGTATCCGATTTCAGTGCTTTTAAATGTACTTCACAAGGTTACAAAATTTGTCAGCGAGTCTGGACATTTGTTGTACGAACCAGTGTTTTTCGATACATTCTTCAACAACTTCAAAATGGCATTGATGTCTATAGAGCCAAGCGAACCGAATTTAGGACTGATCAATATCGCACAAAATGTTTATGCCCTGTATATTCAGCAGATGGAAAAATATCGACACTATCGGACAATATTTCAAAGTCTGATTAGGCTGGAAAACTCTGACTATTCCAATTTAAAAGCAGATCAGTTCAAGACAGAGTCAATGCTGGATATATTCAGATTTGGATGGCTGCTCATCCTGCTTTCAGACGGTAATTTTCTCATAATCGTAGTTGACTTGAAAAACAATACTTTGACGAATGTAGTTGGGATTATTGGATTCGTAGCGTCTCATATAGCGAGCGTTAGAACCATGGGGGAACTTGTCAAAATGCCAATGCTGCCAAAGTGTAGTCCGGAAGTTTACGAGTTGCCCTGGACAGCACACTTTAAGGAAGTGCTAGAGTTTATCAGAAATTATTACAATTGTGATTCATCCATATATGCAGATGTGGAAAGCTTTTTACAAGTAATTTCATTCTAATTTTTGTATTTAAAAGCCAGCAGCCTATTGCTCTGCACAGAAGAGGTACTTGAACCTGGATCATTCTGGAGGATATATAAAATGGCGTTTGACGGCGGCCCGCAAGGTCTACTTCAAGTGAATTTGCAGAACATTATGAGTCGCTTGGATAAGGAATTTAAACCGCGACTTTACCAGTTGGATTTCATTGCATTCGTTCCAACATGGGATCGCACTATTGCAGCACCGAAAAAATTCTTACGAACTCCTGCACAGTCTACTTCAAAGAGATCTACGATGAGGAATCTATGTCGAGTAGCGTCGGTATCTTCAGGCCTCGATGTAAATTTATTTAATATTAGAACAAAATGACAGTAACTCCTTTATCTGCGTTGGGACAAGTGGGGTTGAAATCGGAGCAAAAAGATGATATTAAAGCGGTACTTCAGCAAAAATTCGCAAGGATTGATATTCATAGTACTCAATTCATTGAGCAAATGCCTGTGTATATTCAAGATCGAGCTACTAAAATTACAGGCAAGATTGGAAATTAATGGTAGACACAATGAAGGTTCAAATGCCTGCAACAAAAGATGTGTGGGATTTCGCTTTAAAGATTTACTACAACTTATTTATTTATCTACTAAACGTGGATGCGGATCTAAGGAATGAGGAGAAATTCTACAAGGAAATCGCTGCAGACGGTCAGTTTCACAGAGCAGTAATGTGCATTTCAATGGAGCTTGCTCGCCTAGCATATAATTTGAATACAGTAACATTTGAGGCACTCATCAGACATTGCCTTGCAAATATTGTAGATCTCAGCTTGGTAATAGAGCTTTTGAAGGAGTATATCATCAAGCAGCCGGAATGGCCGCGTGATGTTATAAAACGACTATATGAACTACACGAAAGAACTACTGAAACAGAATTGTGGACTGATCCGCAGTTTTATCAGTTTTTAGAATTTGAAAACTCTAAAGAAAATGCGGGTTATATGGAATTCTTTGCAGTTTCCAAGACAGTGCAGTTCTTTGGATATGTTCAGTCAAAGATGAAAGTTAAAGCGCCTGATGGACCACATATGGCCAAGTATGCCTACTTGGATCAATCAAAGTTTCAAGGCTATCTAGTAACTGATTATTAATTTCAAGTTTCTATTTCACAATGCAATCCAATTTGCAAGTTCAAGACTTGAATCGTTTTTCAGGAGCGAACAGTGTCAAATGTCTGAAAAGTGCTTACAGAGAGTATGCTTATGTTAATTACAGAGCAAAGATATCTTAATGGAGTGTATAACAAACGATCACAAGTATCGCTTAATATCAAATAGACATCTTGATATTATCATCATTTGTAGCATATATTTGGCTGGAACTATAATCGCACACAAACCAGAAATCACGTTCAAAGGATTAGTCGCCCAGTATGAAAAATTCCCTCAATACTTTTACAAGGTAGCTACTATCTCACAAAGACTGTAAAGCAAATATACGTTCCTTCATCCGAAGACAACAATCATTGCGACATTGTAGAGTTTTATAAAACCGTGTTCCTCCCTGTCCTGACACCATATCTATCCATCAAAGTATTCTTTATCTCATTTATAGGAAAATTGCGAGCCTCAAGCACTTTCTAATGTCATTAATTTCAACTTTGAAAAGATGAAGTTGAATAATGACTACTTGCTAACTTCACCAATTAGAAGGGATTCAATGAAAACCAAAAAGAAGCTTTCTTTCAATTCACCAGGATTCGGCTCTCCAAACTCCAAATCGCCGTTAACCTATGCTCCTTGTACGCCATCAAAATTAGGGCAGGTGATGAATAATGATTCCCCGTTGCAAAATAGAAAGTCAGTGGGAATTCTAAATAGGCAAACAAATCAAGGTTGAGCTATATCTTGTGCTTTAAATAAATACTTGCAATTTTCAACTTTTAGTTTTACGCGTCAACTAATGTTTTCCGTAAAGAAATATGTATTTGTAGATAGTTATGAAGGGGAGCTGTCAACTGATATTGAAGAGCGATATCATGGAGCCGGAACTGTACATTTCCAATCTGGTGGCTCATACTCTGGACAGTTTAAAGATGGAAATATGCACGGCGAAGGGGTATATACATGGAATGATGGAGTGGTTTATTCAGGACAATTCGACAATGATCGTATTTTAGGGTCTGGGCAATATACTTGGTTATTCATATTTTATCTTAGGAATGATGACACATCTTACAAAGGCCAATTAGAAAATGGATTGAGACATGGCACTGGCTTATTTACCGTCAAGAATAAGTTTATTGATGGAGAATGGGCCAAAGGAAAGCCTCATGGTTATGTAACAGAGTTCTAACAAACAGAGTATATGCCAGTATGAAGATCAGAGTGTGTACAGTGGGAATTGGAATTACGGCAAAAAGCATGGAAATGGAAAGATGCTTTATAAATCTGGAAACTACTATGTGGGCGAATGGAAAGACGATTTAAAGTGTGGTAAAGGCAAAATGACTTGGCTGGACCGCAATGAAGAATATGAGGGCCACTGGGAGAACGGGCTTCCCAATGGATTTGGGCAATACGTTTGGAAATTGAACGCACTAAGAGATCATCAATACCCTCTTCAGAACACCTACAGAGGTACTTTTTGGTTTAGTTTAGGATATTGGGTAGATGGAAAAAGGGAAGGATATGGTGTATTCTTTTACTCTAGTGGGGCCAAATATGAAGGAAACTGGAAAAACAATCTGAAAGAAGGATTTGGTAAATTTGTTTCAGAAACCGGGAGAGTTTACGAAGGGGAGT
Source organism: Boothiomyces sp. JEL0838 (assembly GCA_027604245.1). Classification (NCBI taxonomy): domain Eukaryota; kingdom Fungi; phylum Chytridiomycota; class Chytridiomycetes; order Rhizophydiales; family Terramycetaceae; genus Boothiomyces; species Boothiomyces sp. JEL0838. Next base: position 179,753 of record JADIIY010000011.1, read on the forward strand.
TTGTTGCGGACAGACCAGTTGCAAAGATTGAGTTTTTCAGTAATTTGACACCATTCGTTTTTCATATTCCCAAAGATGCTGGGCCAGATACGAACAATGAAATAACGCTGGCACTTAATAAGGTGATATTCAGATATTCCTCCCAGTTGAGAGATATATATCACCGTTGCTGCGAAAAAACGAGGAATATTAGTGGCTATCAATCAAAAAATACAATCATAAAGTCGGTGGTTTGGGATTTGCTGAAATCTGTAAATATTTTATCCCTTGGAAGTTCAATAGGTGATCTGTACTAATTTAAGCCGACTTGAATCGCGCATATGCAGTTGAATTCAAGAATGAACCAGTTTTCCATGAAAAATACAATGTAAGCATTTGCTAATTTAGGATCCCCACAACAGAAGGACGGAAATGATTTTTCATGATTTTTTAGAGTACATCCTACTCATATCACATCATCTGTTTAAAGATTCAAAGAATTTGTCCCTTCACGACACAGGTATCAGCTCGTCATTCTCGTACATGATTAAAACATACCTTTTACCTTCTCTTGAAGCAAAACCCATTCCACCTGAAGAAAAAGAGCACCCGATAGTGTCCACCTGGGAGGTATCTTGAGCTAATCCGAGGAAGCCTGTGTTACATTCGAATCGCAAATGGAAGAGTTATACAGCCACCTTCACCACCATTCCAAGAATTCTTTACAGGCTGCTGCTGATGACAAGACGATTACCTTTAGAGAGTTTATTCTAATATTGAAGGTACTGCCAAGTTTATCAAGGACTACCAAATATTTGAAAAATACGGAAATCAACTGAACGTCAAGAATGTCCTTTTGGAATTTCAAAGGCAATTCCCCGCTATTAACGATAACGGTTATTTAAACCTTGAATTTGAGGTCAAAAAAATTAACTGTAGATGGTAGTCGATGAATTTGTTGCCTATGCAAATTTCTGCTCCAGAGTTGCTGCAGCTCACATAATTGAAAAGCTTCAATATGCAGAAAATAATCCGCAAGAAGAAGAGGTAGCGGTTGCAAATCCTGCAACTGTTTCAGAAACACTCCCGGCCATTGAAACCACCGCTAATACAGTAGTTCAGCCAACTCCAGTTCCAATTAATCCTCCAGAGCAAAAGATAGAAACCCCTTCATCCGCAAGGCGGAAATCAATGATGGCATCAAAGGTAGCTACGGCATTGATGGTGAACTCTGTTAAAAAGAGGCTATCAAGGATTGAAACGGAGGTTGAGCAAGATGTATCCACTAGAGCATCAACCACTTTGAAATTCCAAGAGGAAAAAGAGCCTCCTAAAATTGATCGTATTCTTTACTAACTCAGGGGTTACAGAGTTGAAGAATCTCTACACTGACACTGTGCATGGATTTTATAACCAGATGATCAAATGCAATCAAGAAGGACAAGAAGCAATTAAACTGATCAACAGCTTTTTGAAAAGAAAGTCCTATGTATCAACATTGAATGAAGTTGCTCAAATTGCATCTCAGCGGTACTCTACTGTAAAGAAGTCAGACTCTGCAAAGGGTGAGGCAAAAAATACTGGCGAAAAGGAGGAAATATAATACTTTTTAAAGTTATATATTCAAAATAATTCCTTGAAATCTATCTGAGGACCGTATAGCGCAGCCCAGGATGCTGGATACTTGAGCTGCTTTGGGAAGGAAAGATTGAATGCCTTGCCAGTTACTTCAACAAGTTGTAACGCAGGATCCAAGTTATCTACTATTAGCATCATAAAAACCTCCTTCTTCAGTGAAATACCCAAGAACTGTATAGTTTTTGTGGCCCAGCTCGTGAATAATGAACCTTGAGACTCCAGCACCAAATGGCAATCTTGAAGCGTAATCTGATCCATCCAGTTCCTTTATAATTTCATTTACGCCATATTGCGTCAGCGATAACTCGGTAGAGTGGTAATACAACTGATTACTTCTCAGCTGTTCATCATCTCTCCTCCGTTTATCAAATCCAGTTAAAATAAACAGTTTCATTTCATTCTTTTGTACCCATTCAGCGAATGATTTAGCAAACTGGATAGCGAATCCTGTACTAACGGGAGATCGGATTTGTGCAATCAAAAAATCATAATGGTCTGATCGATATAATTCAAATGCGGTGTATATTTGATCATCATCTCCTGAATATACTCTAGAGCCGCTAATTGGTTCCACAAATGGAGAGTTGAAAATTCCGACCCTGGTAAATCCAAAGTTGTGGATTAACAAATCGATTGCAAGCTGGCCGAGGAATGCAACTGAATTTGGAGCTGGCTGATTTAGAAATTGCTTTACCATAACCAAGGTCTTGTTTTTAAGCTCTACGGGATTGGTGCACCTCAAAGAGATCATTTTTGAAAGTTTATGAAAATTATCTGACTTTATTCATGCATATCTGCTTTTAGGTCGCTGGCCCTTTGCGCTTGGATAGCCATCATTTAACCCTCTTGATTTACTTTGCTTTTCGCTTGAAAGGTCGTAAATTGATTCCCCCATCAAATCCGAAGATACAAATACCTCATCATTATCTTGCGATAAAGCATAATCCAACGCACCTTGAAGAGGCGAAATTTGGTGACCTCCTTTCCTTGGTGCTTCATTTTGAAGTGTAGTTCGTTCTGGGAGTTCGAGCTATCGTTAGAATTCTTTTACTTGCAGAGTTGCAATATTGTCTCCTCGATATCTGGGATTGGTATCTCCCATTCCAAGAACTAACTTTACATATTGGCAAACTGGTCTTTTCAAAGTTGATATAGACTGAGGCCGTCCAAGCTTCTTTTCTCTTCCTCTAGTAATAATCTTTCTTAGGGCCCAATCATCCTTTTCCTCGTTGTACACGGTCTGCTGCTCCAATTTTCGTTGTTCTTCTATAGGAATAAAGTTTTCAGTTATGGTAATCTTCAGCTCCAATTCCCGGGATAGTTCTCTTATGGTATCCAACAAATCTTCTTTTTCTATTCGAAACTCGTCTTTGACATCATTAATTTCTTCCTTAACTTCCTGCAACTTGCTCCAGAGTTTCTTTAACTTTTTTGTTTTCACTTCTACTTCTTCCTGAAGTGACGAAAAGTTTTCTTCTAGTTGAAGTTGAACTTCTTGCTTCGCTTCGATCCTCTTTTCCAAGAGCCTCTTTCGTCGCTGCTCTTCTTGAAGACGCGCTTCAGTTTCTTGCAGAATACGTTCTTGTTCATTAATCTTTTCTTCTATATTTACACCACCAATGAGTAATTTGCCTTCCATTGCTTGTAATTTTATAGCTAAAGCTTCTCTTTCCTGCCTTTCTTGCTCTAAATCTGCAGCTCTCTTTTCCAGTTCTGCAGCAATTCTTTGTCTTTCTTCCACAACCATATCCTTGGAAGCAAGTAGTGCCCTCTTTTCCGCCTCCACTTCTTCTTGAAGTTTGGAGATTGTTTCTGGATCAAGGATTGCCAGTGGATTGACTATATCTTCATCCACCACTGCTTCATCAATCGATTCATCATCTCCCTCTCCTTCTGATGAAATCACATCAACATCCTCGTCTCTTGAGAGTTCACGCTGTTTCTTCTTTACCACCGTTTTTTTAACTACTTTTGTAACTACTTTTGTTTGGGTAGGGCCTTTCTGCCTGGCTTCAAGGGCTAGACGCAGTTGTTCGATTTCATTTTGATACTCTCTCAGCATAGCATCCTTAGGATCCTCATTGATCACTGGCTTATTCTTGATATTCTTTGCTCGATTAGCATACCTCAATGTTGACAAAGTCTCATCAAAATTGTAACTTGCAGGACTTAGTGTAGCAATCATCAAAGTCTTTGCGTTACCACCTAGCGAGTCTTGAAGTAGCCCTAATAGTGAGCAAAAAGATACTGGTTAACTTGGAATCTCTATATGGAATGTGTGAACTTTTACCGTCTACTAATGCTGAAATACAATTGCCCAATGCTGACAATGACAGGTTGATTTTAGTTGCTTCTTTCAACCGATCGCCTGAAGCACCAGTTTTTGATTGTCTTTCAGACCCAGCTAGATCAACCAAGTTTAGTTTTCCTGAAACATACTTGTCTTTTGTGAGTATCAAGTTACCTTGTCCATCAGGGCCAACCTCTGAAGACTCTATCGTAATAGTAAAGATGGAATGCGATCTGGATGAATTTTCGTTCATTAAAGTTGCACCAACCGATCGGTGCTTGTTCCCCAATTCCATCAGTGTTTCTAGCTCTTCAACCGACTTGACAACTACTGCTGACAAATCTTTTACAAACACTCCAGAATCAGGGTTTTCTTTCAAATCTAAACCTCCTTTTGGATTCTTGCTTGGTTTAATCAGCAAATCTTTGACTTCCTCATTGTAAATTTCCAAAAATGACACCCGTACGAGAAACTTTTTATGTCCCGTTCGTGAAATGAAATCGAAAATGTGGTGAAAGCACTGAGGAATTATACCCCTTAAATGCGGGACCGTTGAAACACCTTGCATCGAAAAGGTCTTTCCTGTTCCGGTCTATATTAGCAATGGATTACTTGGCCGTATGCAAATACAGTTCCATTGAATCCTCCAAGGGCTGCATCAACAATTATTCTGGCAGTGGAGTTATACACTTCGGACTAAGTTAGAATTTCGAATACTTGCGTTGAATCTTCACCAAATACCGCATCAAAAGAAAATGTCTTGACATCAGACGGATTTTTAGGGTTCGCCAGTGATATGGAACCATTCTTTTTATTCATTTCTGCAATCTTTGTATGACCAGCTTGTTTTTCCTTTTCACTGAATGGTCGACACCTCCCTACTACAATCACATTTTCCTTCTCTCCCGCAGTCATAGTTTAAACGCGACTGAATTCTGACGTGGAGTTGAAAACTTTTAAATTACGAATTCACAGTTTTATATATACGAAATAGTTTGCGTTCACAATAGGAAGATGTTTCCTAACACCATCAAACCCTCTTTCTTCAGCAAATAGCTCGTCTCGCCACCTCGATCTTTCACTTTGAAGCAAGTCTTTCAGGCTATCGACTGGAGTAGATGAATCACACGAATAGCCTGAAGGCACAGCGACGAAAAAGTCTTTTAGTCTAAATTGATTTTCAAGATGTTTCGCCATGTCTTCAAATACAAGCAACGTAAGTGGAACGAGCCTGGAATAATTTTGAGATAGGGTTGGTTTGGCAACATCCAAAGTCAGATCTTCCATGTTTCTGCACAGTTCCTGATCCTCACTAATTTCTACTGGTTTGTGGTTTTTTATGTAATTGATTCTATAGTCTTGAACTCCAACAATTAGTATCCCATCGCTTTCTAGCCGTTCAGCTGCCCTCTTTGCAATCGATATAACCAACTTGCGATAATCAGATATCCAATTTTGTGATTTGAGGGTGGTCGTGGACAAATCAAGGTGTGGCAGGATATACAAGTTTACTGGGACATCGTCTATTTGGATCTCTTCAGCGTTTCTAAACGCTGAAGGATCATACTTGTTTTTTCTAACTCTACTAAAAAACTTTCGAGATCTTACTCGTACCTGGCTCATTTCTACATCTCCAAATCTATTGGCAATGTCTTTGACAAGAATTTCCTGATCTAAATCATCAATTTCCCAAACAGAGCTGGTATTCAAAAATTCTGGGTCAGAGTCCATTTCGCAAATCTCTTCAGTAAATTCAATCAAACTATCCTCTTGCCAATCTACTGGTGAAAAGTCAAATTTCACATTGTTCTTTCTGAATACTGCAATGTACTCGTGCTCCATAACCAAGAAATCGTATTGTACTGAGAGATACTGTCCCAGTACGGCACCCTGGCAATGTCTTTGTTTCTTTATAATCAACTCCTCCAACTCAAACCCTTCTTGCAAGTACAGTTCTATTAGCTTGAAGGAAACAGGGATTATGTAGCACTCTTTTCGATTATCCCCGATCCCCAAGGTTAGTCTCCTATCAAATTTCAATAGTCGATAGGATTCTTTCACTACGAAAAGCATCTCTGTCAAAAAGTCATCAAGTTCAGGGATACGAGAAAGGTCATCCGCAATCAGTGTACTATGGATAAATTTTCAAATAGTTACCTGTACTGGATACAATCTTTGTACGGAGGATGGGAAAGGATATGATCATAGGAAGAATCTTCAAAAAGTGGACCACTAAGTTTTCTAGCATCTCCTAACACAATTATCGGCCGGTAAACAGCTGAAATCCTCATTGACTTTGGAATTGCAAAAGATGAATTTCGTTGCGCCAAAGTAATTGCAAGGGGGTTAACATCTACACCGCACAATCTAGGTCAATATTCAGTCACCTTCTTTTCAACAGCATTGACTCTATTGCATCTGTCCCTCTTCCTATAAAATTACTCAATACTCTTTCTCCCTCTCTGGTATACTTGTTCAAAACCCAATTCACCAATTGAGGAAGCCAAGTTCCTTGAATTAAAATCAATTACCATGATAATCGCTACCAGAATGGCTTGCCCACCTTGGCGCTCTACTTGGAATATCGTAAAACGTAGTGTCAATAATCATTGAAAATAGATGGTCGTCAGCAGGTTTGTAATTAGCAAAATAAGTTGGCGGTACCACTGTAAACCCAGGATTCTCAATTTCACTACTCTTTACACTTCTTGTAGAATAGTATTCGTGCTTGTAATTTTCGAAATCGCACGAGTATACAACAGAAGTTGTATCCTGATTCACAATAGTAGTCAGTGGCTGATTGTTGGAAGAGAGGTTGCCAGTATGTAGTGAATTTGGTGCTAACTGATAGCAGCCCTCACAGATTAACAAACCATTATTCCCTAACATCAAAGCAGTTAATACACTGTCTCCATTCTGAGGCTTTGGAAAATGAGCAGAACGCACACTTTATAATCTTCTTTTCCATCTTTTTGGTAGTCGTGGTTGCAGTAATGTTCTTCCGAAACTGCTGCAGGATCTTAGCTGTGGCTATATCAGTTCAATTTACCATCTTTCTTTTTTCTAGCGTATTTCTCCTTTTCGCGAGTTCTAATATCATTTCTATTTTTCATATTCGTTGTGATAAAAACGCTCTTTGGGTGCGGATGAGATTCTGGGAATCTCTTTTCAAAGCAATAAGTACATATATCGAATGTAGAAAAGTAGTCCTTGCTACACTGTTCACAGGTATACCATGATTCATCTTTTAAAGCCATGTTACAGCTATCGCACATGAAGCTGTCATCAAAGTCATCCTGAACTTAGAATATGAATTACCATTCTATTCAAGATCCCTTCATGTTTTGGACACCAAAACAGAATTCCTCGTTCAAAGAAGGAAATATCCTTATCGGTGCACCCCAAATGATAATTCCGGAAGCATTTTGATTTAAAACAGCCAATCGTCGCTCCAGTCTCTTCGCACTTGATACACTTTAGCCCCCTAGAACGGCGAACAGCCTTCCCAACATTGTACCAATTCCCTTCATTTACATAAACCTCTGGAGAATATCGGGCACATTTTTCATGAGCCCACAATGGAGTAAAGTTTTTAGATTTTGTTCCGATAGAGATTAAAAATGGTTCCTTGCTGACAAAAGCTCCTACCCCATTTTCATGTTCTGGCAGATGGCAAAAGGTACATAGTACTGTTTCTTTTATCGTTCCAGTTTCTTGATTTTCAAAGTTTTCATCGCCAAATCTGTCCAAGACGAAATCTACTTCATTCAAAGGAGAAAATAGAATTTCCTTTGCAAAAGAAGTTCTTGGATGAACATGGAAAGGAAAACTGTACTCGAAACATACCAAGCAAATATCAAACGACTCATAACCCCAATCATCAGTAGGAACTTCGCAATATGTGCAAAATACCCTAACATTTCTTATTCTCTTGTTGCACCTGTTGCAATATATTTTCCAAGATTCGTCATCTGAATCATATACTTTACTTTTTCGATTTTGTCGAACTACTGGTTGGCATTCCTCTTCACTTTCTGTTTCATCTACAATTTGATTAATCAGCTCTTCAGATGGCATATTTTCGCATTCCCTAATTCTCCTGCTGTCAGAGTCAATCATCTCATCATAATTTGCACTCCATCCTAAAAATCGAAAGCGAATAGACCCTTCAAAAAGTCCAATCATTTTTGCCGGCCACCATTTTCCAGTCTTGTCCTTTACTTCAACGATTTTGTTTGGGACAAACCCGTGAATATTTATTACCTCTGCAGTTTCAAGTGGATTGTTTGCTTGAGGAATGGTTACATCTTGGTTCAAAAGCTGAAGAGTCCTACGAGTGTTGAATGAACCAGTAGATACAAATTGCTTGAATGGGAGTTTTATAACTTTCTTTGCAGGTTCTACAGTCGACTTTGGCTTTTCTTCCTTTTCTTTTTCTTCTATTAAAGACGGATCGTCTTTAATTGGTTTGGCAGATCTAGCGATTATGGCGACAGACTCTTCCGTAATTTGTGGAACTGAAAATTCTTCATTTGATTCAAATAACCTTTTGCTTGATGATTCAATCCATTCATCATGAGCCGAGCTCCATCCGTGGTAGCTAATTAACCGTTTTGAGCCTTTTGCTGCTTTGACCACTCCTGGCCAAAGCGAGTTTCCACCATCGGCCACCAGAACCTCTTGTCCAATATAAAACCCCTGGGTAGTAACTGATGTTTCATTCAGAATTTTATGGGCAGTTCTGGTATTGTAAATATCCGAAAGTGGATTTATGTCAACCTCGTCATTCGTTTTCTTCCCTTTCAATACATCTTTAATTTTAATCAGGCTTTTGTCAGTGGTATATTTAATCGATACAGCATTCTTCCTCTTTCTCCCTTTGCCATTGACATTTTCCATAATTTCTTCAACGAAATCAGCTGGAGGATGTTCGTGAACTGGAAATTTTTTGTAATAGCAATCCACACATAGTTCAAATGACTGGTAGTCCAATCCTTCTGATGGCACCTCGCATTTACTACAATACATACGAATTGAAGTTATGCTTCTTTCACATTGATTGCAATTAATCTGCCACTGATCCAAAGCTTGTTGAACAACTTCCACCACAGGGATATTCATACATTTTGGAATTGTTTTTTCTGCCAAGTTTTCTTTTGCAAACTCCTCCTGCTTATGTTTATGTTTCGGGAATCTAGTTTCAAAGCACCACACACATAAATCAAAGGATTGATAATTCCAATCATCTGTGGATACCTCACATTTCGTGCAGTACATTCGAAATGTTTTAATACGTACCTGGCATTCATTACAAAAGATCTTCCAGTTTTCTTCATCATCACTATTCAAGCCCCCATTAGATTGGCCATTGGGTTGCCCAATTACGCTTTCTACATACGTATCTATCTTTTCTACTGACTCGCTATATTCTAGAGTGTTGCAATCAATTGCTACCGTCTTTTCCAACTGTCCAAGATCGTCCTCTGCTTTTGACAGCGCTTGTGTCCCATTGACTGTTTTTTCATTTTCAAGGTCAGATTCAACAGGCTGAGAGGGCAGATCTTCAATTTTTAAATGGTCTGCATCCCTGATCCTTTTAGAGTCAGAGTCAATCCACTCGTCATACTTTGAACTCCATCCAAAATACCGGAATTTAATCTTTCCTTTTTGAAATTCAATCATCTTTGCAGGATTCCAAGCTCTATTTCTATCTTTAATTTCTACAATTTTTCCAAGCACGAAACCATGGGTTGAAACTTCAACAGCATTAGAGCTGCCAAGTATCTGTAAAGTTCTTCGTGTGTTAAACACACCAGTTGATTTGAATTCAACTGTCTTTGGGCTAACAGCATGATTATTTTCAATCATTTCTACAGCAGGCAAAGATTTCTTTGGGGGTTTCTCTGAGTGTTCAAGCTTAAGAGCTGGCGCTGATTTCTACATTAAGGCTTTGTACCTGTCTTGATACTACTTTGACAAGCTTGGAATCCGGTACATGTTGGTCTATTTTTTCAGATGATTCAAATAGTCTTTTGCTATCACAGTCTATCCATTCGTCATGACTGCTATCCCACCCATGATACGTGATTAATCTTTTGGAACGCTGGACAGCAATAACTTTACCTGGCCACAGAACATTTGCTGCATCAGCAATCAACACTTGACTGTCAACAGGAAATTTTACAACTTGGATATTCTTTTCCAATTCCATCAGTTTCGCTTTTGCACTTCGAGACAGAAACAAGTCTTCATTTTCAACATTTGATTTAATCTGGGTACTCTTTCGAGCATCTTTTACTTTGAATAGCACAGGGACTGTTGAATCTGGAATTGGTGCTGTTGTAACTACCATGGTATCAACAGCTATTTGCTCTTGATCTGCAGAGACAGTAATATCGTAATCAAACACGGTTCCTTTACATGGAACTTCAACCACACAATCATCAACTATACTAGCTGTTTTCAGCTCCTCCTTTTTGGCGATTTTGGGTATCTTTGGTTTTACTGTACTAGCACGCCTCCGTTTAACTCCTTTGACTTTTTTCTTTACCTGCACCTCAGCAATATCGGGTTTTCTTTTAGATTCATCATATCTTCGCTTGGTTTCAAACAATCCAAAAATGCATTGACAAGACTGACAGTACCAGTCTGCGGGATTGAAAGGCGATTGTTTCAGCATGTAATTGGACACTTTGCATGAGCTGCAGTTCGTATTCCGGGGTGGGTTCATGTTGGTTGAGGTAAAATTGGGAAAGAGATCCCTCAAAGTCTGTGCACCTGCACAACAATAAAAGCAACTTTTTATTGATGTAAAGTTCAAGCGCCTTTATGGCTACTTGCAATCGTTTAACGGTTTGGTTCTTTAAAATACCTTCTACATGATTCTTCACGCGGCAGTACAACATGTTCACTTTGATTATTGATCTTTTCAAAAAATATTCCCTTTTCTTTTTCATTTTGAAACTCTGGAATTGGAAGATATAATGGTCCAGGTTTAATTGGACAAATTATTAGAGGAATCGTAATTTGATCGCAGAGTTCAAACTTGTACCTTGTTAAACCACCTATCAAGTATTGCGAATTTTCTGTAGGAATTGTCATTTCAATAGCAAGTGGTTTCTTATTCCAAATCACTGGTTTTATGATTAGTGTAATTGCAATCGGGTCGCAAACGAATATTTCAGTCTTGTCCTCAATTTGCCATTGAGTAGTAATCAAGACATCACATGGGAATATAGTTCGATGAAGTGTTATTTTCTGGTCAACCGCGGGTATGTCTTTCAAATGGTGTTCGGTTATCAGAGAGATATCCTTGATTAGTATATAAATACCTGGTTTAGTTTATCAATCGAATCATGAACAGCTTTAATTTGAGATTCTGGGATATCTTTAAATGCACTTTGCAACAATTGTTTATCAAGAGACTTGCATTTGATTTTTCCGTACAAGCACAAATCCATCGGATCCACAGTGGATAGTACATGCTTATTATACAATTTGATTAATCTTCCATACGCTTTTTCCACATTTGCATCTTTCAAATACTTTTTCAAAATGTTGTAGATATATTCCTGAATCTCGTTGAAAACACTATGATAAGAGACAGTGATTGAGGAAACGACAGAAGATTTGAATGCTTTTGGAGAGTATTTAATGGCGACTGTCACTTCGCCATTGTTAAACAGTAAGCTATTTGGCTCTGGAACAATTATTTTCGAGTTTTCCTTTGGAGAGAGATCATAACTTACAATCCTGATCGGTGCAACCTCTTTACCTACTATTTGGTACTGAATTAATGATCTACATTAGAAATTCAATACGATTTGGCATCATGGGTGATTGTAGTTGATATTGAAAACGGTTGGTATAGTTTGAAATTTACAACATTTGAAAAGACCCGTTTTCTAGCCCCAAGGAAATCGCGAAGTAGCAGTTTCAACTAGTATTAGCAATAAATACTTTATGATCATGCTCTGCCAAGTCTTGCCGCTTGTATTTAAGTGTAAACTTGAACAAAGTATTTTGTTTGCTCGGTGGCAATATTATAGCTCCATTTTTGACAGGCAGGTCCAACTTTTGGTCATTATTTGTAATACAAGTAACTACTGCTGGCAGGTCAAAGTATAATGAAGTCAACTGTTCAATTTCAAAGTCTGCATTGGTTAATTCGCATTCGTTAGTTGCTATAGTAAACGATATGCTTGAATCTTCGATGTCTGGTGAAAGCTGTGCATCCAAAGACAAAATGCTCGGTTGTTCATAAATTCGTACTTGACTCAGAGATTGTGTTTTGATTGGGACATCGTGAAGAAAGATCAATTTTTCATATTTCCACTTAAACATGGTTGGTGAGTATAACCCTGGAATAGTGATTTCCTAAGTTTAAATTCACATTACATTTAGTGTAACTTTCAAGGAATTGTTTCCAGGAAGTAATTTGATTTTTGTGTTTTCCAAATAAAATTCGAGACCGTCTCCAGCAATAAATTGAATATTGACATAATCTAAATCAATAGCGACTGGGAGTTTAGATGACATGTTGAATGTACAGTATATTTTATCGTCATGCAATGAATCATGAATTTTGATGTGCGATATTGAGAACAAACTGCTGTTTTCCACATTAGTAGTTTCAGACAAGTTTTTAAAGCAATTGATCAGCTCATTCATGTAAAACATTGAATTCTCCAGTTGTAATGCCTTCGGATTCTGAAGTAAATGCAGATAACACTGTAGCAAATTTGTGTTTTTCTTTAGCTGCTTTTGGCAAATAATGTATCGCTCTATTATAAAAGTGTCAATCAAAGTCCAATATGGAAATTTGAAACATAATTCAGACAATATTTCGCTTGCCTTTGCAAAGTTTTGTCTTGTGAAATACAGCAGTGCCAAATCCACTTTGAGATACATTTCAATGTTCGGCCTTCCACATCTTTCAAATGATCTCAAGCAACGTTGTGTCAATTGTTGGTATTCATGATCAAATGACGTTTTTGTTGACAGAATATTCTTCAACTGAGAATTGATGATTTCAATATTGCACTTGTCTGGCGATGTGATGTCAGAATCCAGCATATTTTCATCAATATTTTCTTGTTTTTCACAGTGAATTGAAGTGTACAAGAATCCACTTGCAACACCCAAACGATCTAATTGATATCTACAAGTATGTAATAGCTCCCCTTTATAACCTTCATAAATGATGATTTGGTCGTTGTGGTAATTGCATATCGCTAGTAACTCGTCACAATGAGATAATATCGAAGAGATCACAGAATAAGTCCAAGTCTCTGAAAAATAAGACGACAACGACTGCTGGTATTCTCGAAGGGTTTTTGAAAAAGAAGCAGTGAACTGCTTTGTTCGTTTGACAATCTCAATTGGAAGTTGAGATTTGTTCAACAGAACGACTTGGCAAGAGAACATGTACATTCTGAAATCGAATATGGAGATACTGTTCTGTATAATCATATCTCGATATTTCTTTTTCTTTAAATTGAATAAGTCTGGATTTTCATCTCCAGGCTCACCACCTCCAAATTTCTTGAACCATGGTGCTCCTAATGTTACGATTGAATACCTTGCTCTGCAAGAGTTTGAAAGAACGATGCTTCCAGCTCATCATAGTACACTAAAGCATCACTGTACAAATTCAGAAGCTCAAAAGTAAAACTTAAAGCTTGCTAATGTGAGATTGACTTACTTTCATAATAAAAAACTGACAATAATTCCATCCAGGAATCATTCGCTGCTGTTCCAGCCGACGAGAATCTTCTTCATACTGGTTAATTTGGTTGGAAATATTGGTCAAGATCGAGTCTTTGATTGTATTCATCAAGTCTGTCCAATCGCTATTGTTCAATTTGATGTGAAAATGATTTGTTTTTCGAAGGTTGAAATCCGCCTTTAGTTTCTCAGACACTGTTGTGGTTTTGAAGAGTCTCGTTTTCTGAGTCTCGTCAGATAGAGATATGATTGCCCATTCTTGATTCTTTTTGTTAGCGACAATATTTATCCACTCCTGAATCTGTTTTCTAGTCGTTGTTTTGTACAGTTCAACGTCCTCCACTGAGACGATAAACAAATGGTAAAATATGCAGTTGTATTCCAGCGCACCAGGCACGAATTTCGGAAACATGTCGACTGTAAATTTCTTTAATTCTAAATCGAGTGTAACTTGCTTTTGACCTTTTGGACTGTTGAAAAGTACATTCTTGAACGGTAATTTAGAGCTGAACTCTGTCGCAAATTGGGAAAAGTTGTTTCCATCCTCTGCGTCTACGGTTAAGAAAGAGTACATGAAATTATTGGTTTCTGCATTGCGCGTGGATTTCAAGATTTGCCAACATTTTCACACTAGACAGACCATAGAAAGTAGTTGCATTTAGTTTTAAAACCTCTATGGACAATGGGCTTGAATTTAATGAATATGAGCCAATTTATTTTATTAAGCAGACCAAACAGGCTGCCAAGCATCTCTTCATTTCTTCTCTGTCAGTGTCATGACTGTCTTCCACTTCACCCCATTTTTCAATCTGATGAATTACTTCCAATGATCCGGCTCTATACCCGAAATCCGCATCTACTTGCCTGTCCAACAAGCAAAGCCCAATCATAAAACTTTTGGTTCTAGTTACTGCTTTTTCAAATACGGCCAGTTCCAAGTCAGAATAATTGGAAATAATCTCCCTGAATTTGTTTACTGTTTCTTCGTCCTGTTTAATTCTTAATATTCCGTTTGTGATTTTAATCTTCAAGTTATAAGCCTGTTCAATGTACTCAATCAGCGGCTGCCAGTATTTCTGTTGTAGTTCAACAAATGAAGATGGATAGTCTTGTTGATAACTTGTTAACAATTCCTTACCAAATAGAATCCGTATGAACAAATCCCAGCAATGAATTAATAACATGCTCTCTTTGAGAATCCATTTCCATCGATCTGTTGATAATTGAAGTGATTGGTAATGAGTAAGATTTTACAATCTTGTTTTGCGTCTCCCATTCCTGTGCAGTCATCAATGCAAGTAATTTGTTTTGCAAGACAATTTCCTTTCCATCTGGAGTTTTCAAATTTCTCTTGTCCAGTTGGACTTTATATCCTAAAATTAACTTTTAGAAACCTAATTTTAACTTTGAGGTTACCTTCCGGAGTCTCCGCAATTTCCGTCTTTTTCCAGAATCTCTTCAGTTTAGTAGGTGCTTGGGATACACTTGCCTCTGCTGCAAAGCATCTCTTCAATTGGTGAATTCCTCCTCTTGCCAACATCAAAATTTTTTAAAAAATAAAAATGAGCGCAAAACAGATTTACAAGCAGTTGTTAAGAACCACTAGGAAAACATTCAAGAACGAGCCAATTGTTCTTCAACAGGCAAAGATTGAAATCAAGAACAATTTCTTGAAAAACAAGGATTTGACGGATGGAAAGAAAATTAAGGAAATGCTGAAAATTGCAGTTCAAACTAATGAAATTATAAAGAAGAATGTGGTTTATGGAGAGTACAAGGAAGGTAAATATGAATTGCAAGTCAATGAAGATACGGAAATTAATGATAATGATCGTATCAGGCAATCGCAGTTGGAAAGAGACCCAAGTGCTAGTGTGGGGTGCTGCCAAGGCACCAAATGTCAATAAATTAATTTACTATTTGATTTATATAGAGCAATCAAGGTTATAAAGTCTGTTAAAGTTAACATTCATAAATTTTAAAGTTAAAAGTTTAATGGTGGAAAAAGTTGATTTTTTTTGAAATGCATCTCTCGGACATTGCAAGTCAGATTCCACACCAGGACGATGATTTTACCAGAGAGATTAGGAGCAGATACAACATAATTCCAATGGATACCATCGTCAAGAATAAGGTAGAGAAGGAATTGTACGATATACCGATGACTGAATTTCAAGTATTTGATTCTCAAGATATTCTATCTGGTCAGGATCATCCCATCATAAAATCACCGATAATAGAACAGCTTGTACAGTCACCTACCAAAAGTCCTGTAAATTTATCTCTAGATTTGCAGGTATTGTCCAAACAACCACCATCACCAATATTGTCTTTAAATTTCTGCTCTCCAACAAATTCACCACTTTCAATACATGAATCCCCTCAAGAGAGAATAGAAAAATCAGCTTCTCAAAATTCTATTTTGATATCACCAGACGGTATAGCAGTGGAAATCAAGTCATTAAATTCAACTGTAGTATCATCAGATAGAAGGAAAAAGAGTAAACGAAAAATAGTAATTAGTTCTCCAGATTTTAACGGACAATCTCCTATTCTAATTTCACAAAACTCATTGCAAAATTCACCAGAAATATACTCTTCGCCATCACCACCAAAAAGAAAACACAGAACAAGAGAATTGGAAGTTTCCCCACTATTGATCAAAAACTCTCAAGAGAGCAAGATCAAGAGGAAACTCAAGGAAATATCTTATGATTTACCCGATTCAGAATATGAAGAACTTCGAGAGCTTGATGATTTCATTGATTTTGATAGCCCTAAATCTCAAAAGAAAATCAAAAAGTTTGAAACTCCAGTTCAAAAGCATTCCAGCTCAAAATCAAAATCAGCCACTATCTCAAAAAGCACAGGGAAAAAACCTACATCCAAGCAAAGTAATTTGCCAAGACCAGATATTACACCTGCCACTAAACCTATTACAAAGAGCTTTACAGAGCCAAAGAAAGGGGTTGAAAAGCCTCAGATTGGGTCTGATAAAAAGAAAATATCTGATATTTTGAAAAACTTTGATGCATTACTTGACAATACCAAATCCAAAGATGAAAGCGACTTTGAAGATGATCTTGGTGATATATTGAAAAACTCCAAATCGAAATCAACAGCTTTATCAAGTAAAAGTGATGCAGCAAAGTTCCTTGAAAGAAAAGATGATGTTTACAAAACCAAAAAAGTTTCTACAGCTTACGATAGCTTGAACCGCTATTCAACTGCAAAGTCTGTTCCAATAGATTCAGATAGTGATTTGGATCAACCGGTAAAGAAAAAGCAAAGTAGATACTTGGGACTGTTTGCGGATAACGCAAAGAGAACTGTGGCAGAAAAGGATACACCGAAAAGATCAACTTTAAACCTTGATGATCTAGAAAAAACTGTAGTAAACAAGTCAGAAGATACTTTAGGATTGTTCGATGACGACTCTGATATTGAAAATAACAGCCATACAACGATAACAAATAATCCAAGCAGCAAACCAACCACGGGTAAATCCAAAAGACTTTCAACATTATTTGATAACAACCTTACAAGAAACTTTTCAAACCCTCCTCCAAAAAAGAGTATGTGGGCAGAATACGACTCTGACGGTGATTTTAAACAGAAACCCAAATTTGAAACCCCAGTACCGTCAAAAACGTATTATCAGCAAAAAAGTGAGCAATACGACTACGAACAAGATGAATCTCGAGAACCTTTTTTCGATTTGAAACGAAATGACAATTTAGGAGCATTAGCCAATTATTTTACCCAGTTTAGCTCAGAAGGTAAAAAGCAACGGAGTAGCTCGACAAAGAAAGATCCAGCTCCAAAGAAATCCTACAGTTGGAGGGGCAGACGATATTATAAAAGGAAATAAATATTTAATTGCGATTATACTATCAGTTTATCATATTTTACGAGTATTTCGGGTAGAGTGTTCCAACAAGCTGGGTGTCAATGTCCACAGATTCATTGCTGAAAAGACAAAGGATTCCCAATATTATGGTCGAGATATACGTTATATAATCCTGTACCCCATCACCATACGAATATAATATTCGCAGCCTTTCCATTAATTTTTCCTTAAATTATTTCGCGCGTCAGATATGGCCGACCGTAAACTGTCATTAATCTAGTACCTCCTATAAAAATAGGGCCGAAACGACAAGCAAAGGCAATAGTAGGCAAGACATTCCATTATCAAAAACGTCAAACCTTTACAAATTGTTGTTGTATCAGGTAAGTGTAGCTAATATCAGCTGTTGCCCGTTTTTGATGGTGGCATTAGCAGGGATTCTTGGTAACTTGATTACAAGTTTAATACAAAAATCCGCGACTATTAATGAATATGTGTACTGCTCAAATTTAACGGCGATGAACAGTATCAACATACCAATCTGGAATTCATCCGCCAGTAATAACGACCCTACATTTCCGGAAACTCCAAGGTCGCAGTTAGTTGGTACAACTCAGGACTGGATTGCTAATGTGAATTATGCTCTTGTAAGGGGAGTTCTTAGTACCAGATCTTCGCCGGGAGCTGCCTCTTTATCATATAAAAGACCTTGTGTATATTGGTATGGAGAAAACTATCCATATTCTAATTTGTACGAACGAAATCCAAATGCTACTGGAAATTTAGTGCGTGATAACACTCATCTTGCTGAACCACTTGGAGGCTGGTTCCAAGCTTTTGCCAATACCCCGCAACTAGCTGATGTTTACACGCAAAATCAGTTTCAAATCGCTCAACAACGCAGCTGGTCCATTTATTCTGCTGATTCATCGGTCAATACTTCTCTAATAGGTTCAAAACCTTATACTGCTGTTTTGACGAATGCACAGATATTGCAAAGCTTTTTGAATCCAAATACACCTGCGTTTGTCAGTCCTACGTCTGGTAGCAATGTAGCAATGCTAGGAACAATACCTACCAGATACTATGTTGACTTTAGGAATAATACTTTTCAACCTGTGCCTTGGTACAATTATACTGGTGGTTCAGATTCAGCATTAGATGACACAATTGGAAATATCATACAAAGCGTTATTGCTCAAATTGCAGCTATTCCAAAGTCTGATTTGCAAAGCAGCGATTTGGCAACTAAGCTTGCCCTCTTGCAAAAAATAAATGGCTATTTGAATGTTCTGCCGCATGGAGCAATCTACTTTAACACAATTGATCATACAAACAAAAAGTATTCATGGAATTATCACTACGGGACTGATATTCGATTAACCTCTTCGTCAACGTTCCCAGCCCCTGGTCCACGATTGATCTATCAGCAAACCCAACTGGATAACGCAATACTGCGAAACATGGATACTAAATTTGCTAATGCACAGATTACTCAAGGGTTAAGGATATTGCCCCAGGTTGGTACCACTAAAATTGATCTTCCGTTTGGAAGTTTGATTGGTGCAATTTTGTATCCATTTGGTGTATCATTCCTGTTGCCAATATTTGCTATTACTTTGGTTCAAGAAAAGGAATCCAGAATTCTGGTGATGATGAAGATGAACGGCATGACTGCAAATACCTACTACCTTGCACATTACTGTATTCTATGTTAACCTAGTTACTATGCTTATCTTGTACATTATATCGACAATTATTTTCATTATTGGAGGCAAGATCTTCAAGTTGACATTCTTTACGCAGACTCAAGGAAGTGCGCTATTAACCCTATTTTTTGTTTGGGGTAACTGCCAGATTGCTCTAGCATTCTTTTTCAGCACACTGTTCAACAAAAGTAGAACTGCACTTGTCGTTGTCTTTTTGATAGTGCTTTGCTCGGTTATCATCTCTTTGGTCATCAATAACTTGTTTGATAGTAGTACTGCACCGTATGCAGTCTTCATTTGGCCACCGTTCGCATTCTACCGAGCGCTTGGGCTAATCAATGTAGCCTCATATGATTTAACTCAGCAAGTAATTCTGTGCGTAACACTTAGGGCTATAAATTTGCTCAATTATTGAGAGATGATAACGAAATAGCTGTGGCAGTCCGCTACTTGTTTGTCGAAATATTTGTTTTCTTTGGACTAGCAGCTTACCTGGATGCTATTTTCCCAACAGAATTCGGTATTTCAAAACCATGGCATTTCATTTTTACTGAGCCAATGCAAAGATTCAAAAAGAATCCAAACTTGAAGGTTTCTCATGAAGCGCTAGCACAAGTTACGTTGAATGTAGATGAGATAAAATTCGAAGACCAGGATGTTAAAGATGAAAGAAACAGAATTCTAGATCCATCATTCAAGCCGGAAGATCACTTGCTGGTTTTGAGAAATATGCGAAAGATATACGCAGGACGAGGTGGAGCTGGCCCCAAGCTGGCAGTTAAAGACGCAACGTTTGCTGTCGAACAAGGTGTAACGTTTGGATTATTGGGTCCAAATGGTGCAGGAAAGTCTACTTTAATCAGCATTCTTACAGGGCTATACAGTGCAACAGCAGGGGTGGCGACTCTAGCCGGGTTTGATATTAGAAATGAAACGTCAGAGGTATACAAACGAATTGGTATCTGTCCACAATTCGATATCCTTTGGGAAGATTTGACTGTCCAGGAACACTTATACTTTTACGCTCGGTTGAAAGGAGTGGATAAAGCTGATGAAGACCGTGCTGTCAAGGAAGCATTGGAGGAAGTTGCTTTAACAGGATTCAAGGATAATTTATCCAAAGCATTATCAGGCGGCCAGAAAAGAAGAATTAGTATTGCAATTGCTTTGTTGGGAACTCCGAGTGTCATTTTCTTGGATGAACCAACAACTGGTTTAGATCCTGAAGTCAGGCGTCTCATCTGGGATATCGTTAATGCAGCCAGAACTGGAAAGACAATTGTTTTAGTAAAAAAGAATTAATCAATAGACAACACATTCTATGGAAGAAGCAGAAGCGCTTTGCCAACGCATTGCAATAATGGCAAAAGGTACCCTCCGATGTATAGCTAATCCTACCCGATTAAAGGAATTGTATGGCTCTGGATTTAGAATATTTGCTAATATGCAAGAAGAAAACACTGCTGCTGCATCCAAGTAACATTCACTAATAACAGATTCATTGAATCAATTCTCCCAGAAGGATGGACAAAGGTCGACTCTTTTGCAACATCGATTACTTATGAATTCCCAGCCAAAAAGGGAGCAGTTGCCAGTCTATTTGAAACTATCGAAAAGAAAAAGAAAGAAGTCGGCATTTTGGATTATGGTATTGGACAAACAACTCTGGAAGAAGTGTTTGTTAAATTGATCAATGAAGCTGATGCAAGCGCAGAATACTAATATAATTTTTAACAGCAATTTTTGAAATTACCAATGCTCAGCTTGGTAATTGGTTTGAGGCAGCG